>DWJS01000680.1:0-10512 GCA_018248975.1 Codatractus imalena | reverse complement strand
GAGAAACTCCAAAATTGGAATTGTACACGTGGCCCTAATTTACATGTGAATATAGTTTGTTGAAATATGAGTCATTTCCGAAGGCTCGGCCAACTTTCACCGACTCATGCGCCAACAATTAACCAAGTAAATGTGTGCTCTCCCTTCCTTCAACACAATTTACTGCAGTTCGGAGTTTTATAGTCTTCTAATAGACATAATATGGGTCACGAATTCAACTACACATGTTCCGTAGATTAAACAATTCTGTCTGTAATTCTTGCATCGATTGATATCATTATATAGAAATGGGTGTAGTTATAGAAGTTCGTTAAATTCTAATACAGTAGATTGTGGGTACACTATCGATTACCATGAAAACTACCATATCTAAGTGTTTTTTCCATAGAGGTTCTAGTCATACATTATTAGTGCATATTAACCGTATAATACGGCACTTACTTAACTCATGACAAGAAATTTAGGCAAACGAAGCTGTGGGTGAGAGCTTGTATAATTTTGAATTATTTGAACATACATTTTTGAGATTCGATATTTGCCAAGTTTTATCGTATTCATTCGAAGATAATATTTACTGTGACCTACACCTATACCTAAATAAGTTTCAGGCCTATATCAAATAGACTTAGAACTATACCTAAATAAGTTTCAAATAACTTTAATTTAGCATTTTCCTTGAGTTAGTTATTCGTAAAGGTCTTTCTCTTATTAATCTTCAACTTTTCTTTACATTGAGCTCTGCAGTCCACAATTTATTTGATAAAATCTTGCAATAGTTTGAATTACTTATAATTGAAACGGTTCATAAGAAAATTCAATTAATACGCTTGCGAACCGCGTTTTATGTTTTTTGTCTCATTTAACCGTTATCAATAGACAAAATTTAACTATCTAAAAGTAAAAGGTAACTAAGTATCAAATAATTAATTCTTTGTCCAGTAAAAATTATTTATATTGTAAGTTGTCTTTTATGTCATTGTGATTGTTTTACAACATTGAAATGTTCATTGAAAACGGTGGATAGTAACAGTTTAAAGTACGCGCTTCATGGTCAAACAGTTTTTGTAGCACAAATCTAGTTTTCAGGTCAATAATACGACTATTTTATTTTATATCTATCTGTCACATGTGACATTTGAGTTTTTATATAATTACACGTTTAGTTATATTTCTTTAGGCGCATTAGGGAGAAGATATTATCACTTGAAAACGACATATCCAAAAGTAACTGTTTCCGGTTCTGTATAGTTGTATGTCATGAATGTAGTTTTAACCAAACAATAAAAAATATTGTATATAACATAAATATGTTGTAGTTTATTGATTTTTCAATGATATTTTATTATTATATAACTGATAGCAATTAAAATATCTAACTCTATTTTATTTTTAATTAGATGTATACGTTCAAGAGTATGTTGTTATATACAAGCTGTTCATAAAACTCATACTAAATTGTGCAAAGGTTCAATTTCTTATTCAATGAGTACCGTACCGTATTGTAAGTTACACGCAGTAGTGTTGTAGGAACTCCGGAAGCGAAAGGAACAACTTTTCTTATTCTGTAAATAAGATGTCAAACTCGGAACGTACTCGTACGAATAGAGCTTTTTTGCAATGTGAAGGTACAACTGTACTAGTTCGCGTAAAGCCGAGGGGGAAAGGAACTTTATTG
The DNA here is from genome assembly GCA_018248975.1 of Codatractus imalena. Taxonomy (NCBI): domain Eukaryota; kingdom Metazoa; phylum Arthropoda; class Insecta; order Lepidoptera; family Hesperiidae; genus Codatractus; species Codatractus imalena. Next base: position 8,837 of record DWJS01000680.1, on the reverse strand, counting down.
ATACAGTTTTCTTTTAGCTTTTTATCTATGCTTTGAAGGGCGTGGTAAAGGTGAGACATTTGAGGGTAAGGCTTTGCAACGTAAGTCCTAAGGGGTAGTAACGCGTCTGTGACTGACCTTAGGGAGGAGTCCCTTTCAATCTGGTTTTGTTTATAGATGTCCATGGGCGGTAGTGGCCACTTAAAATTCAGTAGCAGTATCAATAAAAACATAGTTGATGCTGCATTTTAAATCATGGATATTTGGATTAAATGATACAATATTGTTATGAAGATGCTAGTCCTGTACCATAGTCAACAGTGTGGTGAACGAGACATTTTAATATATTTTTAATTCTCCATTAATCTGCATTGGAGCCGGGTTGTGGAGTATGCTCGGGACTTCTCCAGTTGTGGGCAGACCCGTGGCCATCAGTGACACATTACAAGGATTGTGGACATAATTTACATGAATTTTATTTTACAAGTTAAAACAATATAACACATTATTCTTAATGTTAGTACCTACTATTAATGTTATTGTGTAATACTATTTATTGGGTATCAGATGTAGATGCTACAAGCATCTAATATAACAATATATAAATTACGACGCTGACCTAATATATAAAACGACCTAATACATAAGCGGACAATACAACGACAAAAAGCGCGGCTTAATTGGATGGTATGCAAACAAAAATCCTCCCGTCACAGTAGCTTGGCGATGTAAATAGCGTATAATGGTAGTGTCCTGAGCGCTTTTCGTGTACTTTCTACTTATCCTCATCCCGCGCGGACAAAACGACGGGACGAGAATTCCCACCGGATTCCCGAGCGACCCTCTTGTTTTTTCTCCACTGTTATATCATTGTTGCCACGCTCCCCGTTGTTCTCCCAGTAATTCGGTTTATTGTACACAAGTCACAAAATGTGTGACTATTCTGACTATTTCTATATACCGAAAACAAATACTTTCTGCAGCTTAGAACGATGAATGCTAATTGCACGTCCGATATTATCTTACCGACGACACTAAAATACGGGGCACTACTACCGATAAAATTATGAATATTTTTAACATAGAAATTACGTATTCTTGTACTCGCAAATACTGCTGCGGGCATGTAACTAGGTAATTACAAGTTATGTACAACGATAAAATTAAATAAGTAGTACACAATTCGCGCAGCGATAAGGAAACCTAGAATTGTAGATACCGTTCCTAATATATAACAATATATGTATCTATAACCCTGTTATCCTTTCAGTACAGAGCTTAGATTCTAAATGCAATATGAATAATAAAAGTGCAATAAGTACAAGGACAGTGTAAGGGTTTTCGTAAAGTTACAGAACCAAATTTATCAGTTTTAATGATCAAAATTAACTTTTTTTTTAACCTACATGTAACACTACACTAACTACATGTAAACGGGTATAAATAAAACGTGTTCATATACATATGTAGTTCAAGGGGTATTTCAAGCGTTTAACGGCCGGATATTAGTTAATTTAGTGACAATAATATTAATATTAATAATGATGCCATACATATGTACATCTACATAATAATAATGGTACATATGTAAATAGTAGCTTCTTTTATTATAAATACAATGTATAGAAAAGTGACCAGTTTAGTGTAAATAAAACGGCTATGAAGAAAATTTCATTAGTACTATATGTTTCATAAATAACTAATTTGGTTATAACTATTTGGTTTTTTAAAGGTATAGGATTCTTTTGGAGTAATATTAATTTTATTCGATTGCAATCATATACTTAAATCAATAGAATTAAATTCAAGTACTGATAAAAGCGTACTCCTAAATACCTAGCGAAATATCTAGCGAAATCAAACCATAACTCGAATATCAGATGCTATGTACGATGTATGTTTAATTTAATAGGATTTACAGCATTTTATACGTATCAGGACCACGGCTGCTATTTATTGTGTTTAGTTCAAGAACAAGGCGCGGTGACAGTTTTGGTATGATTGAAGAAATAAAATAGAAATAATAATAATCGTGGATTTGAACCTTTATCCATATCGGATCATGTTCTTATCATGTTCTAAGCATTATAACTAATGCTAATGTAAAGAGCAGTGACAGAAAAAATATAAGGACAGAGATAGCTTAGTGGTAAGAATTTCGGCCACGGACACAAAAAGTTTATTCCTGATTTACAGAGATCATGACTGTGATGTATTATTAATTGAATTTTACTTTAATATCAAGGGAAATCGCAGTTTGCAGTCTCCATAACATTATTAAAGGTAAGTAAAGAGTACCAACCTCTACTTAGCCCATGTGTAGTATGACTATAATTTTTCTCATTCTGAGAAGTCCGTATCTGGCAATAACGGTTCATGAAGGTGACATTAAATAACGTTCCAAATTGTTAATGACTGTTAAAGAAGACTACGTGAGTTAATTACCGATATTTGTTTTTAATAACGCAGTAACGCTTTCCACTCATGGCCCTAAGTTAGGATTCCGTATCATGTATGGCAAGGACACACATGAAAAGGAATACACGCCTAGACTCAGAAGAAAAATGTAAGTTCATTTAGGTAACTAAGCTGGGATCGAGCCCGCAACCCTCTGCGCGCCTGGTATGGTACGTCACGCGAAAGTTTAAGTCAGTTTCTTACTTGCGAAAGTCTTAGTAATAATACTACTTACTGTGTGCCTAATTACGTAATACGGGTAGGAACGGAAAATTCAGTTTACGTCGAATTAATAACGTCGGCAGTTATGGGCTTTGACGTGATTAGAAACTTGGGAGGTGAGGGAACTCGAATAATAAACGCTGCATATTCCCCCAGTGTTATGGCAAACATTTCCTGCTCCGATGCCGATCGATCGCCCGTGCTACTATGCTAAGCAGCAGTTATGGCGAAACATACTGTTATAATGAGGTAGATTATTTAATAAACGTTATTTGGCCTCGTAGTATAAAAGTTTGAGGTAGACTAGAGGGGACTTTATTGCGGTGACAACAGCATACACCTGCTACTTGAGATTTCTAAGGGGAAGCTTATAAGTTATGAAGCGTTTCTAATGTTCCAACTTAGTCCATCGGGAGAAGTAAAGCGACAGTGTTATATTATGGCGATTATTTCAGACACATTAACAAACTTTAACACCATATTATATTACAACTTAGGACATAAACAAATTTCTAATTTCTTTCTAATAATATGAGTAGGATTATGAAGCATACACAAGAGCTAATAATTATATGTCAACAAGTTTCAAGAGCCAATTACCATGAAATTGTTGCATAGGATATGGCTAATGGATGCAACATAAATAAGTATATCAATATTCATTCAGTCTATAAATTAATCTAATCCATTTCCCTGCGTCTGTAGTGTTGTTTTGCCTTTGGTCCTATTATGTACGGTTTCCTTAATGCGACCCAATTGGCATTTTCATTTTTTGCTTACGGCTGCTTAAATCTACTACATTAGAAATCGATAAGCCTGACGTGAATGCGAAAATAATGAAACATTCCTTTGAGATCTTGCTTTTGTTTCTGTAGCTGTACATTTTTTGTTAATTTTAGAGGCAGTGAGTGCGCAATCCATCTGATGTTAACACTTAACATCAGATGGATTGCGTGGCCACTGCCACTAGTGATCATGGATATCAAGCCCACATAGAATTGGAGTCATATCTGATGTTGAACTCAGATGCGTTGCTACCCCTGGACTAAGTTGAAATGCCTGGTTTAAGTGTACCACACTTCCCACATCTTACAAACCAGAACATAGCAGCGCTTAACACTGCTGTCATTAAGCAGAAATAGGTGTGGGCGATGCCGTCAGAGTTGAAACAACGATTCTACCGCCTTTAAACCACTTTGATCTATGATTTTCTTACGAGGGAATCATAAAAATCTGAAGCATATAAAGTAAATGTAAAACGACACTTGTGGCACACTTCTTGTGTAGATCTTTGACCAATTTACTTAATATATAAACTGGCTTAAAAGCATTATTTTTTATCGTATAAAGATAGCAAACGAGGATGCAGTCCACATGATGGTAAGTGGTTCATGCCGCCCATGGACATCAGTAATCATCCCTAAGTACAATAAATTCATACTTAAGTTTGATCACAGATGCGATGCCGGCAACCACGCCTCTCAAAACCGAAACACAAAAATTGCTTCACGGAGGATTATGAGGGTAGCGGTGCTACCTCCTCGGTCCAACTAAATGTGTATACCGCCTCTAAAAACAACCAAACAAAGTTGTTTTTCAAACCAAAAAACAGCGCTTAACACTGCTGTTGTTAGGCAGAATGTTCGTTAGAATGTGCGTGGCGGGCATAGAAAGTGTTAAGCACAGCATAACCAATAGCAGAGTGATATGATAGTAAAATGCTGTCGCTTATCCTTGAGAAATATGTTCGATCCATACTGATTCTTAGTTACGTGATTTCGTTGTGTTCGTTCAACCCATTTTGTATGCGGCTGGACACTTATCTCTCTCCAAAGCTGGGGATGGCGCAGATGATATTCCACCACGCTGCTCCAATTTGACGACCCGCGTGGTGGTGCGGTTACCACACCGGTCTGTTACGCAGACACCAGTGTGACACGCAGAGGGTTTCGGGTCCGATCCCCGGCCAGTCAGAAATCTAGGTGATGAAATTAGATTTCCTTTCTGGGTCTGGATGTTTGTTTATCGTCTTTGTGTGTGTGTGTACATGACACCCACTACATAGGGAATCTTAGTGTGAGGCAATGAGTGTAGAACGCTTCTTTTTCTTTTTTTTTAATGCGGGTTGCTAGAGGAAGGTATTTGACTTTTCGTGGCGGTTGTATTGAAATAGATCTCCTACCAACAACTTTACTTGCTATCCGAAGCACGTACATGAAATAAATTGTCACATGCTGATGACAATTAATTTATTTATGCATATATTTGTCGAAAGAAAACTACATAAGACTTTAAGATATAAAAGTTTTGTAAACAATGACAACTCTTCAAAGGTCTCAAGTCCACCAAACAGTCAGCGGGGTGGACTATGGCCTAAAGTCTTCTGACTCTTAGAGCAGGTCAGTGCCCAGTGGGACAGAAAGGGTTGTTGATGATCAGGCTAATAGCTGGACCGTAATTACTCTCAAAGCTAAAGTGTGAGGCTAGTAGTTGGGCCCTGTACGTTCATAGTTAAATTTTTCGGATCAATAACCCTCAAGAGTACATTCACCAACAGAAAGCAATGTTTGAATAATATATTAGTATCATTAACTACCGTTGTACTAGTCAGTAGGTTCGGTCAATAGAATTCAATGTCAATACAAATCGATATTACCACGATAAGTCTGTAGCGTTGATAATATAACTTTTGATAATGATGGATAAAAACAATTAAATTCAGTAGGTATACTATCTTTTGCGGCGTTGTGAAAGGTGACTTTCGTTTGGGATTGTGCTCTGTCTGCGTTTCTAACGATTGGAAAAGACTTCAAAACATTCTTCCGGCATACTTAGCTTTATACCAGGACACACACAAAGACGAATGTACAAACCCTCGAAGCCAAAACAGAAACAGACTTAAGCAAAAAGTCTTTCTATGCTCATAGCCCCTAGAATTGTACAAACGACCAAAACGAATGTACAAACATCCAGACTCAAAATAGACACAGACTTAATAGTGTCTTTTTATACTCACAGGCTCTAGCATTCCCGGTACCACGGACCCATAAAAGACATATAAAACACCCAAAACCAAGACAGAAACAGACTTAAAAAGTTTCCTACACTCGTAGCCGTACTGGGTTTCCCTGTGTCGACATACACTTAGCCGAAGACGTAAACTTAATTTCATCATTTAAACGAATGGCTGGCCAAGCCTCGAAACGGGAACCCTTTACTTTTCACATCGGTATGGTGATCGCTCTGACCTCGAGTCATCAAAGATTGGGCTCATGGTCTAGTGCAGTCCAAATGTAAAACCTTTTTGGATTTAATGGGCCATATATTGAAAGTTTCTATATTTATTATAAAATACATAAAAATCGGTAATGTGAAACAGATGGTATAACTTAACTTTAGTTTACGCCATTTTACCCGGAAACGCGTTAGTTTTTATAAGTAAAAATTTGTTTTCAATAATATACTTTTGAATTTGGTAGGAACGGTTTCTAAACTCATTTATAAAAACCTGCAGTATACGGCATCATACCCGGTCGGTCGATGGTAATGGTATTAGGGGGTTTTACGTAGAAAACACACTGTACACGGTAACAATAAAACCATACGGTATATCTAGTACAAAATAAAAGCGAAACTCAAGCACCTCTATTTGTAATATATCATGTAAGCTTGTAATGATGATGAATAGAGTTTACAACATCTTGAACATGAGTCAGTCCGCCCGATCCTCGGGGATTACACTCGAGATTGGATGTAATATTTGGAGCATTCCGTTATATGTATTATCATTAATAATATTACATACTCCGTATTTACAATGTTTAAAAAATTATTCATTGTTTTAAAATAATATTTACGTATAGTATTTTGTTTAATGGGAAACGAGTGATATTTCTTGTAATTTTTGCTATATATTTATAATTTAGAACTTGATGGGGAATAGTTTAAAAAAGTGATGTTTAAATTGGCTTTCAAATGTGGGAAACGAAACAATTGCAATTTATAATCTCGCTTGTATGGTTATATACGTAAATAAGGTTCATATTAGGGGCGTATCCCGAAAGTAGGTAAGAAGAAACTCGATACGAAATCTGTTCTCAACTTTTATAATTGATTTAAGTCGGACACACCGATAAACAACCGTCTGAAGTTGGTAATGTGACTTGCTAACTTACTCGTCAGCTCCATGGTACCCTCGACGCCAATCAGCACAAACTTTTATTTTTACGTCTCATACAATATTTGAACTATTTCTGCGGGATGTTTTCATTGCTACCGGTATTCTATTTCGTAGGTCTGGAGAGTGTAATATGAGTGTACTGACCTATATATCTTATATTCCCTTTGTAAATAAGAATAGAGATATTGTATATGGGTGTTTTTTAGGATTCTGTACTGAAAGGGAGCCAACTAGACCCTATTAAGGGTCCGCTGTCCATATGTCCGCCTGTATTTATGTATAAAGACAACTGTATATCTGTATAACACCTTATTCACAAGATAAATAAATTGAAATTGAATCACTAGAAAATTGCACACTGTGTGTGTAACTATTGCCGGTATCAGGATAAATAACAAAAATAATAAAAGTGAAATACGTAAAACCTTGAAAAACTAAATACAGTTATCCATATGAACTTCTTTTGTGTCATTACCCACACGAAATATGTATTGTTCTATTTTCTTACGATATCAGGGAGTATATGATGCTCTTACCGCTACGAATGTGTGTGTTTTCGGCGTGATTGGCTCGATCTTAATGACGGTAGTATGAAATCCTTTGTATGCGATCCGACAGTGTATAACCGATTGTTGTGGTATATAATTAGTAAAAAGGCAAGAGTAAGAGAAAATTTCAAAATATAATGTAAAAAGGCTTCGCCTCGCCCAGTTATTGTTTTCAAAAAGAATATTTCGTCTTCGTTACACTGAATTGAAGATGTTTCTTTGTGAAAAGTACCCTCAAGCAAAATAAACTTGTGTTCTCGAACAAAATACGAGTATTGAAGCATACTTAATTCCGCCGATTACGTTTAGTATAAAATAGAGTCCGAAACCAGTCACAGCATTGTAATACGATAGACGGATATGAGCAGTCTACCTCAAATCCGCTTGGGAGCATCGTGGAGGAGTAGGAGGAGGAGGAGGAGGAGCATACGCTCCAGGCTTCCCCAGTTGTGAGCAGAGACCCGTGACCAGAGCAAAAGAGCTGCAAGCAGACGCATAAGAAAAAATGTAATTAAGTGTTGCTCATAAGTAACATTATAAAAGCTCTCTTTCACCTCATTCATAAAATCTAACACAGCGCACAAAGCCACACGTGTTCCGATGGAATTTTCTGCGAGGCCTTGTCTTCGTTTGTAAGTGGTATTTGATTGAAAAAAAATCTACAAACATTATTTATAGAGAGTAGATATGAAGGTAGGTAGGTAGGTAAGAAACTAAACAAGATCTTTTCTACGAACATCTTCATACTGGATAATTAAGACAAAGGTCACAATCACTATCTCATTAAGTAAGAAGTTACTTACGAAGCTAATTTGTCACCGCAACTCAATTGACGAAAGACGAACAAAAACTCGTCGAAGGCGTAATAACGTTTGCTCGATTCGTGGCGATTGGGGTGCGACGAAATAGGAAACGAACCGCCGTGGAACTAAAAAAAATGGCCTAGTGTGAGTTGGACTCGCATTCGAAGGGTTCCGTACCGTCATTATGATCGAGTAAGAACGTCGAACAATAACGCGTTTAAAGCAAGCGCAAATATACTATTACCGCCGGATATTTTAACAAAATATTGCACTTCACGTGGGTATTCATAAGTTGAAGCTATGGTACTATAGATGGTGTGGATTCATATGTTTGTTATTATTTTTGACGCTTTTAATTTATTGTTGATATATCTGTTATTTTTTGTTATATCTATCATGGTAGTATCCAATCTGTAAAAATTACTAGTGTCTACCTATTACAATTTATAAGCTACAGGCCTGTGAAAGACCTTCGTAGTAGGGTCTCGTTGGCCTGTGGGGAAGGAACCCTAAAAAGCAAACTATTCAGAGAGTATGCGAAAACTTTTATTATATGGAAACGTAAACTGTAAAGTAACTTATAGACGCAGTAGTTTAAGGTTGTTATAAAGACAAGCAAAGGTTATAGACCTTTAACGACAATACCAC
>DWJS01000679.1:0-10514 GCA_018248975.1 Codatractus imalena | reverse complement strand
GGATAAACAGTAAAATAAAAATAATAAAAATTATAAGATCCACGCAGTCTATTGCTCCATTGCTGCTTTATACCACTACCCACATCAAGTGTTATATCATCATTTGTTGATACGATATGCGCCATTCGATTCGTAGTACAATACCCTTTAGTTGCAAGTATCGCATTTAACCGTTTTTTTATTGCACCTATTTAATAAATAAGGCAAAGCAAGAAAAACTTTTTTTTTAAACAATGTATGCCTGCTTAATGACAGCGTCATTAAGAGTAAGCTCGTTCGCATTCACAGGCCAATAAAACATCAACTTTATCGCCGAGCCATCGGCACCAACACCCTGCCACGGTATACAGGTTAATAAGAAACACCTCAATGAGATGTGAAAATAATGTGTGATATTATCTTGGAATAGCGGCAATTTGGCGGATATTATTCTAAGTCGTGCGTTTCATTAACCGCCAATCCTGTTAATGATCGTCGAACTTTTTCGCTTAAATAAACATTAAGAAGAGAATGGACGGCGCGGCCGACGAACCTTTTACCGGAATTACGCCGTGGCTAAGTGCTCGCTTTTAGGAGCCTACAACGGAATGACGTTGCATACACTTAAACGTTATTGATATTTAGGCTCGTGTCGATACACTGACATTACGTGAAACCGTTTTTATGATACCGTAGCGGCATACGAGTATGCAGCCAATGTAATGTGAAGTGCCTACTGCAAGCCATGGATATCAGTAGCCTACCTCAGATAAGGTATGGAGTCCTATTTGAGGTTAACTTCTGAGGACTAAGTTTAAATGCCTCGTATAAGCGTCTCTCCTTTACACACCCTACACCGAACCAGAACACAGCAGCTCTAAAAACAGCTGTTAAGGTGTAAGGTACCGCCGAAGTCGAACCACAAACATTTCGGCCTTTTCATTTGTATATTATAGTAACGATTACAACACGCAGTGCGTGAAATATTTATTTATACAATGTACAATGTAAGTACAATGATCGCAATCGCATTTATGTTATAATTGTCTACATACGATTTGAAAGTTTACAAAAACAAATGCCATTTGTATTTCAGTACATACGGAATGCACAACCCCCGTCCGTAGAACAGATTAAAACTTTCCCAGTTAAAGGTGTAGTAGCTTGAAGCAAAATTTTCTCTGGGCAAAAGTTAATATAAGCGAAATTTGTCCTGTGGCTGGCGGTTTACGGAGCGACCCGTACAAGTTAAGACTTCAGTTCCAACTAACTGGTATTCGAATGCATGCACCTGACCTGTATTTGCCTTTTCCTCGATCCAATGAGGACTTGTTTTAATCGAGATAATATCGAAGCGATAATCCATCGGCGCGTATCGAACTCTGATCAACACATTTTTCCGTATGTATAAATGGGACCTAATTAATGTTGAAGTGAAATTAATTATCCTTTTTTAATTTAAGTTGCACTTATCTCTGAATTTAAAGTATGGAGGTAAAAATTCTGAATTTTAATTAAAGTTCCTCCGCCAGCCATTTTTTTCTGTGCTTATCAGGTGCGCATTCCAACAAGGATCGATGTTATTACATTGACCCACACTTTAATGTGCCGCCAAACGAACTAACTCGTTCATTTGTTATAGAATGCAATTATGCAAATAATAAATGGTATAATTAGTCTCCAAATCATTAACAGTATAACAATGGCTCCAAAGTAAACCTTGACCAAATCCATTGAAATCTGTTTAGGCCCACATTCCAAAAATTTCCATGGTAATAGGCTCGATTTCTAGCCTCGTGTTTAATCTAAAAGATAGGATTTGTACATATGACTAAACTAAAAAAACCCTTTGTAGAGCTAAGATTGTGATGGTTATATTTCATTTTGTTTAATATCATCAGAGACAAAACATAACCCCATCTGAAGCTCGCCTCAAAAAACCCGGTGAAGCTATCAAGGCCACTATATATATATATACCGCGTGCTCTAGCATAGCATTTTTATCAACTTATACAATTATAATTATTTATTTATTTATGAAGATATTTTTTTTGAAATTAAGCGCTTAAAAATAACTACTTTTCGAAATAAACCCCCAAGCGCGCTTACGGATTTAAGTTGATTTCGTTTAAACGTTGACGGTTAAGATTAAAAAAAAATACTTTTAATTTGGTTACTTTTCTTTTTACATCGAATTAGGCGACCGCTCGGCCGAGCTACATGGTAGGCGGATAATAACAAATAAACAAGTATTTCGTCTACTTATTGCGTTTGACTGTTTGATTTTTTAAAAAACTTAATAATTGTAACTTTAACGTGATCCAATGACATTTCTGAAAGATTTTGAACGTTTGCTTCTCAAAGCTAAACATACGTAATCGCAAGTATAGACAGAACAAAACAACACATTGGTGCATTGCGTAAATCTTTTAATAAGAACCTGGTTGTTACATGATCGAATTATATGCTTATTGGAGTATTTTAATTCATTTAAACCTTTTAAATTGAAATCGTAGTAGTGAATAGCACGTTGCAATGCACCTGATGCCGAGTCCCACATTTTCGATGTACACTCAGCATTGCTGTAATTTTCTAGATTTCTACGGCTTTATCTATTTATTTATACTTGGGAAACAAACAATACATTTGTCATAAATTTAAAATACATAAAATAAAAAAGAACACAAATCAGTGAAGGTTCTAGCTTTTAAATTAGGGAATAATATAGAAGATAATTTTATTTTGATTCAAAGACAATCCAACTGTACAAATTTGAGAGAAAAACTAGCAGACAATCCCGAAATTTCCACAGAATGTTCAAATAATTTATCTTTTCTAACAGTTTTCTATTAGTGGGACAATTCACGGTCTTTGTGATTTAACCGGAGCTATAATGTAGATGCTCATGTCGGCCTTCAGGCAACCTTGCTTTTGACCTCCATTCGTAATTAGTCGGGCGACCTGCTAAATTAATTACCGAAGGCTTAGTAGACCGCCCGAGTTAGTTTAAACTTTACCTAGATTTATTAAACAAGCGATCCACTACCTTCTGGAGAAGCTGGTTAGTTGCGTGATCGCGTGATCGTCGGTCTTGACTATCGAATCTCTAATCAAGACCTGCCTATTTACTCGTAACAGTAAGTGTTTTACCCGCAGGTCTAAATTGTATTACCATCTATTTCAAATTGTTCCAAGATTTCTATTAACAGCAAGTATAAATTTATATCATAATATGTGTATTTAGCTATTTAATTTGATTAGTGTGTGTTACCGTAAACAAAGACTTAAGGAAGCCTAATGTGTGCTATAAGTATAGAAAGAGATTATTAATTAAATTGCGGGATGAATACTTTATGTTTTAATCACTTTGAAAAACTTTGGATGAAGTCATAAAATGGCCTTCAAGGCTAGTTCACACTATAAAAGTATTTTAGTCTATCCGCGAGTAATTTAGTACTTAACGAGTCTGAACACCAAAAATTTAATCGTGTAGGTTAGTCAATAATTAGGTTGAGTCGATCCATTCCTGCGAATTGCAAATGTTGAGAGCGCAACCCTTGAAAGCAACGTTATTTTGCATCGAAGTCGACTAAATCTGACTCTATGCAAAGAATCCTATTAAATATTTTTTCACCATCAATATGGTGAACCTTCGTTATGATACATGTTTTACAAATACTCATTATGTCACGGTTTCACGTTTTCAGTTATTCAAGATTCTCCTGTTTATTTTTCTTGATTTTTTTTCTGGAATTTTATCTAACAACTGACCTTTCATATATCACTATACTAATTAGGTCGCGCGGTTCCACCTGCAGTGACCACAAAATTTTAAAAAAAAAAAAAAAAAAAAAACAACAAGTACCCCCAGGTTATAAGAAGGTGCATACTACGAAGGGGTCTAGTTGGAACACCGGTTCCAGATTACCAATTTTAATAAATTATAGATTAAAACCTCGATAAATGACCTAACAAATTCACAAAGATTATTAAGTTCAAACAAACAATCATTTCAGCTTTATAATATTAGCATAGAGTATAGATTTATATTGTAGTTCCAACAGACCCCAGATAATTTTGTTCTAGATGATGAATAATCTACTCGTGATATCATTCGCATATCACAGTTATTATCATAAAACATATTCAAAGCCTTCATACATCAATTTATGATCTCATTCGTGTAATCGTCGCAGAGGCGTCTCTTGTAATATATTTTTTCATCATCACTATTACTCATGAAGAAAACAGAGACAAAAATTCCTTCGACAGTGTTCATAAAACTCTATAGGCAAATATTTTGTATATAATTCTATATCTAAGACATAACTTTTGTTTTTTAAAACTTAACTTAACATAACAATTGATCAAATATAAAAACCCCTAAGTTACATTTAACAAGAAATTTATAAATACTCATCATTTTTCAATATATTAAAAAAGAAAACGGATCTTTGTTTGCAACTTCGGTTACAAACGAAGGCTGACTATTGATAGCAAGAACTGTTTCAAGAAAAAAAAAGGAAAAAGATACAGAGATTGCATACAACTACTTAAGTAGATTTTTACAGAATTCTTTTTGAACTTCAATAAAATCTACCACCACTTCGCAAGGTGTTACGTTATGGAGAAGAAGTGGCGAAAGAAACTCCATAAGGGTTATAAGGGTTGGTGTGTTCTGGTATGAAGGGTGTGGTCAGGGTGAGACGGTTATACGAAGCATCCCAACTAAGCCCTTAAGGGTAGCAACGTATGTGTCACCGTCCTCAGAGCTCCAGTCTTACTTGCGGTTAGTTACAGATATCCCCCATGGATATTGTGGTTAGTGCGTTAGTGGCCACTTACCTCAAAACCTTAAAAAAAATACTTTAGTGACTCTTGTTTAAGGATTCAAATCAAAACTTTCCTCTAAAAAATCTTGATTTCATGATTGACCTTTCTTATGAGATAAATTTGCTTACTTACCAAACATTACCTAATTTTGCTAGGTAGATTACTAACTAAAGAGATTTCATGACTGCCTAACAATTTAGCGAGTTTACCCTAAAGACCAAGCGTATTACATTTTACGACCCGCCAAGAACATTTCAGGGCGTGTAAAGTACAATTTAGTAGGTAAGATAAACTAGATTTTGTGTGCTTTAGTACAAAACACGAAGGGTCATCCATTGTGTACCTAATACCGACTTTAGCTATACTAGGACGTATCTTTCTTCCGTTTTATTTTAGTCACGCTAAAAGGACATTTTAAATAATCGTACTTAAAAAAGACTTAGCTGCATTTGTTCATTGTTGTTGAAAGTTATTTACGGTAATCAAAACATTTATATGATTTATTGACTGTGATTTCTTAAATACTGTTACAGCTGAAGATCAGAAGATCCCGCGTTGCTTTAGATTTACTCTACTTAATTGTTTACTATCAACAATTAAATAAAAATTGGAAATGAATAAGATTGATCATAAATTCCTATGGATTTATATAAATCTGTTATAAGTGAACATTTTGGATCCTTTTGGAGCAATTTAACTAAATTGTTCATACTGATATATTCAACGAAAATGTTAGTTCTTGATATGCGCAGTTCGGGTTTAAAGGGGCGAAATGTTCTGAAACAATTTTTGCCAATATATCTTACGCTGAAAAAGATCGAGTCAAAGTTTGAGACAGATTCAAATGGCATTATTGAAAATTAATCCAGTAGAATCATTTTTCATCGTAAACTAGCTTCCTATACCGCTTCTGATGGTTTTATTATAGAGAAGTAAATGCAAAAGTACAAGCAAAAAGGCAAGGACATTTCAATTACAAGACAATACATCACACAAAAAATTACAAAAACCCAATGAAACGAAAGAGGACGAATCGATTGTCACAATTGCAAAGTTATTACTCCATAGCGATTAACTTTTACTAGCAGGTATGTGAACAATGAACTTGGCGAATGTATGAACGGGTGGAAGGTGGCGGCCTTGAACGTTCAACAGAGGCGGAGGAAGTTACCCCTTCCGCTGATTAAAACGCCGCAGAGAGCTCCGTAATTAAACATTTAATTTGTTACACGATATTCTCGACAGAAGGAACAAAATATTCAAACAAAGGACAACCGAGAAGGACAATAGAGTCAAATGAACAAGTCCCTTTCAAGTTAACAACGCCAATTTATGAAGCAGAATGAAATGGTTGTAAGTAGACCGCAGACTTTCATAGGCGAATAAATATCGGCAAGCTCGCGAGTTCATAAAGTTATTGTGAATCGAATTTGAAATGCATAATTTCATTAGTCTTTGTTTGAAAACTGAACTCTCCAAGACGCTACAAGAACATTTAAATTGGAATCTGCTTTTGTTAGATATTATATAACTTGAAAATGTAAAATGGCTGTATTATAGTTAAAATATTCAGTACAACCGATCTCCATAATATTGTTATTTTATTACAATTCACAACAGACCGAACCGCTCATTGTATATAATCTTGGCAACCATAATACATCTTGTTAGCCCTTGGCATTGTTAAGTTGATGTAACTAAAATTGGACGTACATCTTTTACAGCCTATTTTTCAGTCCAACTTGGCTAAGTACATTATGATCAATATTATTTATTATTTTGTTTGGCATCAATCCTATTTTAAGAATCGTAAAGTTCTGTAGAGTCTCAATCAATCCAAATCCAATCTTGGCTATTGTGCGAAGTATGACCTTAACCTTTCTTATTGTGAAAGGACACTCTTACGGCAATAGGACAGAAATTATAGCCTGATGGATTGAAATCAAGCTTGCAGTGGGTTTGAAGTTCTTCCCCTGGCTGATTTTTCGAAGATGTGCCTGTTAGAAATCTGACATATGGGCAGCGTGGTAGTCTATTTCCTAAAATTCCTCACTTTAAAAGGAGACCTGTGCTTGCCCAACAGTGGGGCAGAAATGGATTGTTGATGAAAATATACATTGCATGCCATTATGCAATCTTGGTATACATATTGTATGGCAAGATTTCATAGTAGCAATGACTCAAAAAGACAAAAACAGGCAAATCGATATTCCATGACGGAAATAGCGTTGTATTCAAAGACAATCCTTCGCATTCATTGCTTTAGTATTCGCGGTAAACACGAATAAAAACTGAATATTAAACGAAACGGCTCGTGTGCATGCGATTCGGTTTGCGAACCGACCTTTTGAATTTTAATGACCGCTTTGTACTTAGCAGAGGTTTGGCTTTGAGTTACGCTATCGTATAACTATGTACAGGTACTATATGTCTCTAGGCGGCTGTTTCATCTAGTTATAGCTAAGCCTCCCACGCTGACATGTGTATGAAGCAAAAACCTACGTACGTGGCATTTAGATTATAGCAGAATAGAATTGCAAATGTCAACCTCTCACACAATCTGAACTTCCTCCATCCGTTTATATCCGGACTCATATAAATGGTATAGGTTATATTCATATTGTCTCTTCTGTACAATAAAGTGTATTATTATCTTTATTATAGCTAGGTATAAAACAATCGATTAAATGACATCTTCTTAAGTGACTTTAAAAGGTTCTATGATCGTCTGTATGTATTTTTTGTTTGTTCATGAATATTTTCGTCATTTGTGGACCAATTTTGTTGGTTCATTTCTGTGTGATACACTACGCTTCAAGGTTACTCCCGTAAAAGTATAAAAATCGGTTTTGTTATTTTAGTAAACATTAAAATTAAAAAAAAAATTAAATGTAAAAATATGTCGGTGTTGCGAATAGCGATATAAGTCAATTGATTTTTCCATTATTTAGTTTAAACTATTGTTACGTGTTTATTATGATTTCCAAACAGCAATATAAGTTTCTAAATAAAGTTTGTACGTTCATTATATCCTAAATGTGAAACATCATAGCTTAAATATTAAAGCGTGAATCTTCTATACGATTCTAATCCTTTCCTGACCTCAAAACTCCCTTAATTGTGCGGGTAGCCTTAGAATTATCTTCATCCGCGTATGAATTATTAGGTCTGGGTAAAATTAACAGCAACCTTATATTAACGGCCGGCCTCATTCGAAAGCCATGAACCTGCAAAGTTATGTTTAGCATTCGCGGAAAAACGTGTGGCCATAATCTTGGCATTTACAGAGATAGGCATGACGACGTTCGCAGTGGCCGGGAAAATCAATAGACGCGCGCACACCCCGCCGGCTGGGGCGGGCGGCGCCCACCCCTGCCTCGTTCAACTTTAACTTGTTCCATGTCCATGTTAACGGTGCTATGTATTTATGTATCTATATGAATTGAATTCAAACGCCTGCTTGTGATGCGAAACCACATTTTCCTAAGCTCATAGGGTTTTTGCATTATAACAATGTTAACAGTTAAAGAGACTGACGCCAATATAATAACATATATCATCGATCTTTTTTGTCCCACTGCTGGGCACAGGTCTCCTCTCAGAGTGAGAAGGATTTAGGCCTTAGTCCATCACTCTGGCGAAGTGCGGATTGGTAACTTCACACACCTTTGAGAACATTATTTTTTGAACTCCTAGGCGTGCTGGTTTCCTCACGATGTTTTCCTTCACCGCTAAGCAAGTGATAATTAATTTATAATACGCACATAATTTCGAAAAATCAGAGGTTGAACCCAGGACCTCCCGACTGAGAGGCCGAATTTTTAACCACTAGGCTATCATTGCTTATATAACATGTACGGGGTAAATTGTATTACTTTATTTATCGAAAAAGTAGCCCAATGTCACTCTCAAAATGGGGTCACACGCGCGGAGCCAACCCGGGAAGCAATTCATTGATTCGCTGAACTTCAGTCTACATGACTGCACATTTTATATCTGCTGACCTTTGGTAAGAGATTACCCTTTTGATGTTTTACCGAGTTCAACTCTATAAAGGGCTCAGGTCTTTATGGCCAGTACCTATTTTACGCTTGAACTTAACCTTTTTACAGATAAATATTGCTATATATTACTTAAGAACGTTTATATATCGCAACAGTTAATTACAGGCAACTTAGTTGTTTATGATAAGTCACGTTTTTTTATTAGTAAGATGTGTACACTTTCAATGTCATGCAATCATAATACATTTTAAGCAGGAGCGTTCGAAAAGTTTATTTCGGCCTCGGTTTCGGCCTATTGACCGAACCTTCGACGACCTTCAGTCGAACTTATTGTTCGGGTATTGTCGTGTACTGTTCGGGTGATTTCGAGTAAGGATAGGCTTATGGTTTGCAGCGAGTTTAGTTGAGGTTCTTTTTTTCTCCCTGCTAAATGAGGTTACCATATAGGTATACGGTATTTATAAATAGGTTTACCATGTACCAGAGACTTTAGGATAGAAACTAGAAATATTATCACGTCTGAATAAACTACGGTTTCGGCCGAAATCAAAACCGTGGCCGAAGGTTCAATTTCGGTTGCGGCCATATATACTGTTTCAGTCAGATTCTAATTATAAAGTTAGATCATCAGTCATAATATTTTCAGCAAAACAATTGGATTGCAGTCTGTCCAACCTCGAAACCCAATCCAATTCTCCGTTCTTTATAATTAATTTAGTTAACACGTTTAACTATTCGTTTCATTTACTTAATTCTTAGTTCCTGAAGTTCCAAATGAACGGCTTTATTCGGCATAGGCCTAATTCCCTGAAATAGAACAGGGACTTTCATAATATATTCCGTAATAAAAATGAATAAACATGTCCTATTATACTTCGTTTAATTTGAATTCCTTTATCTCTGATTCAATATATTTACGGCCTGATGACTACGCTTTTGACGATTACTTGAATTAATTGCATTAAACTGTTTATAAAGAGTTTTATGGAGTAGTAAGGCACGCATGTCTCTAAGATGTTTAACCATCACCCCAGCTTATGGACGAGGAACCACAAGTCTATACAGAACAGAGATTTTATATTAAGTTCAGCAAATATCCATTGCCATCCCTGAGGACGATGTTGAAATTCCTCGCCTATGTTTATGCATTGGAATGCCTTGTACTTTTCTTATCTTTACAGAAATAGATGTCAAAAAGGCAGAGTTGCCATAAATTAAAATCAAGGAAAGTTCTAGTAAATTTCATCTCGCTATTGGCGATTTTTGCGTCCGCATTCGAAATGGTTACGAGAGGTCTCAGCATAATTGTAAATGTCAAGATTGGGTCAAGTGGAGGGAAAAACACGGCGAGCGAAAACTTTTAATAAAGGCACATGAACATTAATGCGGCCAATATTGAAGAGGCGAGAGAAAAATTTTCAGGCACTCTCCTTTCTTTCCGCACGACAAAATCAAACTTTATCGTAGTAGGTGAACTGGATATTTTGCATCAATAAGTATACTAGATTCTGCACATATCAAAAACTTTATTGCTAATTTAACTGGTCTATAAGGTCTAGTCTCAACGATAAGTTTTTCATATCTTGAAGTACTTTCAGAAAGTAAGTCGTAATGTCTTTTTTTCGTCAGAAATAATGTTTGTTTTTCTCTAGGTTTAGTAAATTAGTATAATACTGATAGGTGACATAATATGTATTG
>DWJS01000678.1:0-10514 GCA_018248975.1 Codatractus imalena | reverse complement strand
CAGCGACTGATCAAGAGTTCTGACCGCCCTAGGCGAGTTATGAGGACGCGCCCCTAAAAATTACGATCATAGCGCATTTAGTTTTAGTGTTTTGTCTCGGTGCAGTTCAAATGTGTCGGGCCAATACTGCATGCGGAGACAGCGCGACCCCGACCCTCGCGCGCTAGGCTGCAGCCTAATTAGCCTAAGGGTTAATCAGGCCGTGATCTAATTGATATCATTTTTAACATGTCCGTTGTAATCATCGTCGATTTTAGTTTCCGCCGAAGTTACCAGGTACGGAGATTCGGTTTACATATCGGTTTCGGCTCAAAATATTAATAAATGCAAAATGGCAGCTTTTGTACCGTTTTGTGTTTGTAGAAACTTCATTACATCGTTTACAGAATTATTAATTTAGACTTTAAAATAAGTGTCACATTCTAAACTCAAATATTGATAATCACGGTAGAATATCATAAAAAACTGCTTTAGAATTGCTATCTGTCTATACGAGCTATGAGGCTGAACCGATCTTAACGGGAATCTCTAGCAATGATAGAGTACATAATGATGATTGACAGGGAGTGACTGTTTACCCGAAAAATATCAGGAATTCATAAGAAAGTTAAAAAATTACTACCGTAATGATAATCAGTGTTAAACTACGACTAATTATACATATTACGTTTTTAAACAACGAATTACAAACGAATAAGTCACGATTGAGGCAGATACATTAAAACGAGTTAAATAGATTCTTAAGAGACTCTAGAGACTCTAGAGACAAAATAAGGCTAACACGACAATTCCAATTCCGCACAGGACACATTCAGGCTTAGAGAGACAATGGTTTTTTACAATGAATAATAATCTTACGGGGCGATTAAATTACTGTGGTTTTAAAGATATCATAATTTATAATGAAATGAAGGTTGATTCGACTCGTTCATCAACGACGCTTTGATTCGATTGTCCCACCGCTGGGCACGGGTCTCTTCGCAGAGTGAGAAGGCCATATTCCACACATATTATGATGAAGAAAGCCATATTCCACATAGAATATGTCATATATAAGTCCACCACGGTGGCCAAGTGCTGATTGGTAAACTACAGACACGTTTGACAACTATTAGGCATGTACATTTTGTCACGATGTTTTTTTTCCTTCACTCTTAAGTAAATGACAATTAATTTCTAATACGCACATAATTTCGAAAAAACAGAAGTATTCGAAGCCCGGACCCGGCGGTACGAGGTCGAGTTTCCAACCACTAAACTATCATTGCACTCGTTATAAAGCCCAAATAGGTAAGATGTCGACCTTGCCTCAGTCGAACCCTAAGAATTATACCACCCTTTAAGGGTAAAATGACATTCTAAAATAAAAAAAAATGTGAACGTTGACCTACCAACTAATGGACTCCTGCCCTCAAAAACGTCGGAAGAGAAAGTGCTAATAAACGGCTACATTAACAGACCAGACGTTACTATAAAAATTACTTTCAGGTGATAAAATTATGCAAAAATTTACTGCAAAAGCAAAAGCAAAAAAATATATAGACATATTTTATTCTACGAAATCGTTTTTATAATAATACATTTTGAATAAAAAATTACCAAACCTTATGACATATCCAATCAAGAGGCCTAGTTATTGCTGCGTTGCTTAGCAACACTATGTGTTGATAGATGTTTGCTTCAGACATTTATTTTCTATTTTAAAAATAAGACCAACAGCTGTTTCTAACAATTAAGATATATGCTCATATTATTGTGTTAGTATCTTAATTTTATAATACAAATATTTTTGTACCAACAAACCATAACAACATTATTTTCCGTACGTTAAGCTAAACCACACTGGGACAGTGTGGTGAATCATATTCCAACAACCTTCAATTCTATAGGCTATAAACAAAAGACGGAGAAGAGTAACAGACCAATCATATTCGTAAGCGTGGCTTTACATATGATTTATTTACCTGATGTAATATCAGTGTTATAATAACGGTTTCTTTTCAAAACGATTCAGATATCACAAGTTCCAGGACTGCTATACGATACTGTAACAATTTACTAGCAGGTGGACGCACTGATAATTTCAAGTTACAAGTATGTGTCTTACATTTGGAGTCCATTCGATTGTTTCATCTGTGGTTACAGTTATAATTTCCATACAATGTTGTCTTGATTTTAAAGGTACGTAATAAGAGTTAAATTTTATTGTTTTTATACAATGGATAAATGCGGTAACGTTACAATAAATTAGTATGAAGATAATTTTGCTTTTGTAATTTTGTTAACATTTAACATCAGACATGTTAAGTAGCTATTGCATTTTTTAGAAATACCTCAATTAATTAATCTAAAATAAAGCAGAATCAGAGAACATTTATACTACTGATAATCTGAGAACGAACACAGACATGACCCGGAAGACTGAAACACATCATGTACTAGATGCTTTCCTGGTACATGAAGCATTCTGTCTTAGTATAAATTGGAACGCCTCATATACCAGATGTACTCCGTACTTTAGGGAGCATCAGGTGCGAAATAGCTTCCCATAAAAACTTAGCTTAAAGGTTTAACATAAGATAGATGATTGTTGTCCTACAGACTAATTTAGCACTCCTCACGTGTATATGAGGATCTAGTAGAGCGCACAAGAACAAAGATTATCTTATATCATCTACTTTCCGGGCCTAACACCACATTTTATTTTAATAATCTCACTCTTTTAAAAGTGGTTGGCAAACATTATTAATAATAGAGATATATTTTTACTAAGAATAATTAGATAGACAATATTTATAAATGCCAACCATCATCTAATAGAAGAGCTATTCGAGTAATTAACGCTTAATAATAATATAATTGTAATTGATAAGTAAACAATACAAACACCCGTGAGGCGAAACAGACAAACAGTCAAAAGATATCTCAAACACATACGTATTATATATAAAATCTATTTGCAACAGTGTTGCGATCATAAAAAATGTAAGTACACAGATAATAATAAAATATTCCTTTAACAAAACCGAATAACGTTTTCCTATCACAGTAGCAAGCGGATCCCGCTGTTTGATGGCAACCCAAAATATTCCCCTCCACCGTTCCACAGATAAAAAATTCCATCGGATAAACGATTGATAACGTATTTTTTTATTATGATTTAAATCTCTCACACAATCACTACACTTAATTGAGTAAACTAGGAATACGCCGTCATTCCGTTGAGGCGTCATTCGAATGGCAACATTATCAGTGTTGCTACATTATAAAAATTCATTCAATATGGCAGTACGAACATAACATTCTTTATGAACATTGCAGTATATACATTTCTCGCACAAATGTTACACGTCTACCCATAATAATAATAACAATTGCATTGTTCATAGCCGTTGCATTATAAAATCAATTCCAACATTACTGCAATGTTAATAACACCTTGCCATATAAAACTATTTGACAGTTGAGTGAGTGTTGACGTATAAAAATATTTCCGGATGGCAACGAAAAATTTTGTATGCTTGAAGATGTTATGTTTGTCTAAATTAGGTACAGTGGGGAAAAAGGGACAGGAAAATAGACTCAATTTTAAATCGACATTTCCAACTTCAACCGATCGCCGTACAGTACGTGCGATACTTTGTCCACTACCACAGATAACTCACATAAGCAAGAAAAACAATACCTTCAAATTTTCCTGCATCACCATTCACCCCCTTCTCTTTCTCCAAGCCCGACCAATCTATACATACATAACATCTTCGGTGTTGCCATACCGTTCAGGTACTTGCCACCCAGCTGCCAGTGTTGCCATTCTAAATGCGCCCGAACGGAATACGACGGGCATCGTAATACCGTTGTACCTTACTGCTAGCGCCGGAAAGAGGGTCCCTACTCTCCAGTGTCCACCCAGCTCGCCTCCTCCGCTATTCTATCCAAGCAGTTGCATAGGAATTGGTACTGTGGAAGAGATATAATTGAATAAAATTAGTGAGAAAGTAATATAGTTATTAAAACTTTTTAAGTGCTTTACTACGTTCATATATCCATTTTCTTTGATGGTAAGTGGCTGGCAGTTTTAATAGTATCCAGTAACTATATTACTAACCATTGTAAGTTTTAATACCATCCTAGTATCTCTGTGATTGACATTGGTGTCACTAGGTAGATGTTAATGTGCTAGGGGTGGGTCTGCGATGGAACGGTCTAATATGCTTAGATTATGTTGTTTATCACATATTTTAGGGTAAGGTGAGATTATGAAACTTTTCAGTAAAAAAGCGGGATAGAGTTGGAATGATTGCACATTCGAAGGCATAGGCTGAAAAAAAGGGAGATCTCCCACCGCGCAAGGTAATCATGCCTGCGGAGTGGCAGGGCTCCGATAGTTTTAGTTGGAAACTTGTATATATGCAAAATGTTGAGAAAACTCCGATATTTAGTACTAGTGACGCCATCTCTCGACAAGTTTCGGAACGTCGCACATCGGTAAAAAAAAAAAAACAAATAAATGAATGTCAGTCTCACGTAGGGCGTGTACAGCGTGAGCGCGCGCACGGGCGCGTCCGGCCGCGGCACGTACAGCAGCCGCGCGGCCGCCGCCTCGTCGTCCGCGCGCCACTCGCGCAGGCGCGCGCGGGGCACCGCGGCCGGGGGCCCCGCCGCGCCCATCTCGTCCCACGCCGTGAGCGTGAGCCCCGCCCAGCCCGCGGCCACGGCCAGCCCGGGCGCCGCGCGGCAGTCCGAGCGCGCGGCGGGGAAGGCCACGTGGCCGTAGCCGGGCAGCGTGCGCGCCAGGGCCAGGTAGTCGGGCGCGCGCCGCACGTCCTGCAGCGCCTTCAGCTGGTACAGCCGCGCGCCCGCCACGCACACGCCGCGGTTCACGTCCTCCACCGCCTGAAGCAACGTACCCCCGGGCTCTTATTCACCGATTCGATGCGGCGTGATCTGCTAAAATTGACCCTATAGGGAGGGTTTGCATGACGAATGAAGACCCTTTTTTTTCCCGCCCGGAATCGGTTAAATTCACAAAATTAACGTAACAAACGAAGGTGCAATTAACTTGCTAGACATTATCGCCCATGGATAACCTACTAAACATTCTCCAGTCGTCCGTGGACGACTGTTACTAAGCTACTACTGTATTCGCTATTACATTAAATTTCCAGACTATACCACAAATGTCTCAGAAAAAAAGATTAAGCTCGTTTCTAAACAAACGCTATGAAAAAAAGTATTATAAAATAAATAATTATATAGACGATGGGAACGTGGGGTCTGAAGCAGCTCCAGCTCCACTAGCACCATTATTTTAAATTATTTATTTGTTATTTACCATTTACCATTATTTTAAAGTATTATATTTTATGAAAAAGATGTGTGTTATGAAGTTTCTTCGCCGCTTCTTCTCCATCAAGGAACACCTTGCAAAGTCCTGATAGATTTATAACGTTAAAAGAATTTGTGTAAGAATCTAATTTGAATACAATATTTTCACTTAGAAACTAGGATAGGATGGATGTCCTATTTTAACTTAACCAAACATACTTTACCTATAAATTCAAAGTTGGAAAGTGTCTTTCAAATATCTCTTCCCATTGATTAACGCTGCTGTTATTAGGTTTGTTGTTACAGTCACAAAAATAAGTATAGCAGTAATACTACTGAAGTACACCATGATATATTCTACCACCATAAAATATTGTCTCCTTAAGCATCAGGGTAAGTAATTACCTGCCAGAAAATGAACGCGTTGGCCTTAGGATCCTCTTTGCCAACGCTAACCTCCCGTTCGGGGTTGAACAGCCACTTGCGCACCGACAGGCAGCTGCTAGACGCCGTCGAATAATTCTGAATGTATAACGAGTGGGGGCATTCGTTCGGTTGTAGCTTACGTTCTGTAAATAAATATAAGGTTAAGCAATGATAGCAAAATTGTTCAAAATCTGGCTGTCCACATCGAAGTTTCTAGACGTACTTCTGATTTCCCGAAAACATATTAATAATATACCGATAACAATAACAACAATATAAACGATTACCGATACACATTTTAACCATTCCATATCGTCAACAATTTTTGTCTCACTGCTGCTGGGCACAGGTCTCCTCTCAGAGATTCAGGTTATAGTCCACCATGCTGTCCAAGTGCGGATTGTTAGATTTCATCCATCTTTGAGTTCTTTTTTTTTGATATGTCAGGCATGTAGGTTTCCTCACGAGGTTTCCCTTCACCACTAATCAAGTGCAATAATAAATTTCTAATACATACATAATTTCGAAAAATCAGAGGCGTGTGTCTGGGATTTGAAAGCTACACCCCGAAGTTTAAGAGGAACAATTTTTCACCACTATAGACATTACTTATCACTTAACTAACAGTGAAAAATACCTGAGTGAGGATATCTATATGCATGAGAGTTCTACAAAAAAATACTGCACCAATCTGCTCTTGGCCATTATAATGGTTATATGTTTTTTTTGCCACCTAATGATATGCTGCAGACACATATATGTGTGTAGTGTTTCTATGTAATTGTAAATTACTTCTGTAGTACACAATAATATTATATCAATAAATATATTTTTCTATATGATTTTAGTAAAAATACTCACCAAAATTGTACTCGACAATCTCAAACAAGTAAAAGTACTTTTGCACTGCCTTCGACAGGCCAATCTTCTCGCAGACGGCCCTGTACACGTCGTCAGCGTTCGTGGACTTAAGCACGGAGACCGTAACCACTTCCTTGTCAGGCAACAACACCTTCAGGTCTACTGGCGATGGGTTGGAGGAGTCATCAGAGTCAGTGAGGAACTCTTGTACCGCGTCCGATTCTGCTATTACTCGGACTGCGCACACCTAGAAGTACAAACAAATCGATATAATAAAGATGAAAAGATTTTTTGTTTTCCTTTTTGAACATGCCTGGAACCCTTTTTTATGTGCCACCGCTGGCCACAGCTCTCTCCCCACAACTGGGGAAGGCCTGGAGCATAGTCCACCACGCTGCTCCAATGCGGATTGGTTTGAACGTGCTGATGACTAAAAGTGATTGGTAAAAGTAAGAGAACTTGGTAAATTCTTTTTTAAATTGTTATTAATGCAATCTGTTTCGTGGGAACACTTAGCATAGGGTTATGAATGTATGTAGACTTTTTTTAATTTGATAAGACATTTTTTAAGACAGGTATTTAGAATACAATGTATATAATTCGGTATGTTGGCACTGGAGGCCTAGTTTGACCTCTGTGTAGTGTGGGCAGGCATACATGCGAGAGTACAATATAAATGGTTTTTGGAATATCACCTATGTATATAGTTAGAGGTGTGGGAGTAAGGGCAGTAAAAGAATGGATAAAGTATTGTAGAAACTGTTTTTATACGCGGTGAAACCACAGAGCATAACTGATGAAGCAATTGAATAGGAATTAACTGCATTTTTCCTACTATTTGTTTTTGTCTAAAATTTAATTGTTAGTTTACCTTTTCTAAATACTGTTCTAATCCTCGTCTTCTAGAATCCAATTGTTGTTCGGTAAGTGTGAATGGCCACTTTCCAGGCAGTTTGGGGAAATGAAATCCTAAAAAAGAAAAATATTTATTTATCAACAACTTGCTAAGACATTCAATTCAATAAAGTAATATGGTTCTTTAGTACCATATTAGTAGATACTTCTGTATTTTTTTTATATAATTTATGAAATTCAACTGTAAACAAAACTGGTTAGACCGTATTCTACTAAAATTGTCTAGTGAGTATTCATATCATAGACTTTACACTCGTTTGAAAGAGTATTTTAGATAGTCAATTTTAGATTTATGCTCACATCTCAACTTTGAGAGCCACATTTTAAATTCACGATACAAAATATACTACATACTCTATATGGTATATATAAACTCACCAAGTAACTCATAAATACTATACGCTATATACTACATATAAACTCACCAAGAAACTTATAAAAACTCTATATACTATATATAAACTGACCAAGAAACTCCTTCCTCAGCTGCTGGTGCAACGCGGAGAACTCTCGATACCGGCGGCTGCAGAGATGCCTACCGGCCATGTGCACGTTGAACGCTACGTACGACCGGCCAGTATTCCTCTCCATCACCAGCCGATAGTCCGGTACCGACACGGGTAACGAACGTTTGTCCGTGTAGTCGTAGCGTTGGTACACGGTAGCGCGAGAGTTAGCCGCGCCGCCGATCACGCCCACGGGGGCGGTGCCGTCCTCGCATGGCTCCAGGCGCTCTGCTTCCTGATTGCGAGGTTTGGAGATTAGGTTAGGTGTGAAGGTTAGATTCCTAAGGGACTAGCACTGCACAAGTACCACCATCACTGGGACCGCGGAAGAATTCGAGAGTGTAATCGCAGTCTCTATAAAGGGCGTCCAGGAACACCACGAGGTGTTAACCGGTTGAAGACCGGCATATCGTACAATATTCGCGACAAAATTTACGCACTGGCAGTTGTTTGCCTAACTCGAACGTACAAAACGCATAATGGTACTCTTATAATTCAATCAATTTGTGACCAGAAACAAGCTCACACGTCTATCCATCATTAGTAAAGAAATCCCTTTCGCTTTAAGTATAACTTTGAGAAACCTCGGTTTAGCTAATTAAATATTGACACATTAGATATTACCTTCTGTGTAACAGAGATGACGGTCAATGTGAGACAGTCGCCACCCGACTTAATTAGATCGACCACTTGCTTGTGTGTGGCTCCCTCGACGTTCACGCCATTGCTGAAACAATGAAAATGTGACTGATAATTGAAAATATTATTTCAACGATAGATAACTTGCGCGGGCATTTCTAGAATTAGTACTTCAAGTAGGTTCCAAGCTTTTATTAATCTTTATAGGTACACTTATTGAATATATAACCAAGAAATGATTGGTGCCCGATAAACACCTTCGTTCTCTATTTCACACCCCTCAAGGTTTGTTAGCGCGATAAAAGTAGCCTATGTCCTTTTTCAACGTCTTATCTATCTCGACTCCAAAATTCATCAAAATTGATTCATCGCTTTAAGGCGTGAACGTGCAACGTGAACGACATCTGCACTTGAACAGCAGCGGTGGACTATGTCCTGAAACTTTTACACAGAGAATTGCGCCTATCAGTGTCACAGGTGTTGATTGTTTTCATTATGCCTTTGGAAATATTTATGTTGTATGCTGTATATGTATGTTGAAATAATTAAAATGTAATATAATGTTATTTCCTATTTTATAATTATATCTGAAGCGTGGTCAAGAGAATATAGCAACCAACCGATATAGAGATATAGATGTAGAATTCTTAGAAGACAAATGTGGAGAATCCTTAGAAGGAATGGTTCGAATTTGTAATGGTCCTCTTGGCGTACATAGGTAGTGTGTGCGATCTTACCCAGTAATCGTCGCCAACGCCTGCCCAGGCGCCTCCAGATCGTATATTTCGAAGCCGCTGGAGGCACAATAATAGAAACAGTAACGAAACTCCCCCGCACCTCCCCTCTGGACCGACATGTTACCGAAAACCTCACCACATCACACAACATTGACACCGGGGAACCGCTATGCCACACGTGGTTTACATCCAACGCTTCGTTTTCCATAAGTGTTCGAAGTTATTCAACACCTATTTCACACGCAAACTGCTATTCAACAATCGCAGGTCGAAGTGCTCACATAGCAGTGTGTTTAAGAGGCCCTTCGCAGCAAAAATAGACGCAAAATGCACTACATTGATCACTAGAGACAGAAAAGTCGGTACTATGATATTTCCACTATATCCTCTCTTCTTAAGGATAACACATATTAACACTTGGAGGAAAAACTCTGGCAACTAAATTTTCTTGTAGAAGAATACAAAAAACGTTTAATTTCTCCCTTGTTCTTAAACAACTTGTACGTTCACTTCTACACCAACAAAGTAATTTTCTAACCAACTGTCTTCATCATTCCAACGGTCATGAAACTAGTATTGAAACGGCGACAGGCAAGCGTATAGACTCAATCACAGTATACTAATGACGATAATTAGCCCGCGGTCATTAATGAAGCGTTAGCAATTTATTAAACAAACATCGATATTGATAGAGCCTAGTTATTGCGACGTTGCCAATGCTTGGAGTGCCGTTAATGTTTATAGATTTGCTCCCAGCTTTCATTCCTCAACCGACATCAAAACGGAGAACGTTCGAAATTCGTTTGTTTTTTCCTCATACATACGGGGGGCGTTTTTAAGTTCGCGGAATGAGTGACAAAGAGGAAAAATAAAATGTCAAAATTATTTTTCTTTTTCTACATATTCTCCTGCAAGATGAATACATTTTTCAGATCTTTGTATTAACTTATTTAAACCCTCATAAGAAAATGTTTTGTCCTTGTTTATTTATTTATTTATTTATTTATTGATCATCAACATAATTTACACCAAAACAGAGCAAAAAGAACATGAGTCGAAATACAGAAAAGCCGAGTGCAATTACAATTATAGGTGAAGACTA
>DWJS01000677.1:0-10514 GCA_018248975.1 Codatractus imalena | reverse complement strand
ATTATATTAAATTATAATCTCATACAAAACTCCAGGAGGTACTCACCGCTCTGAGAATCTGCCCCGGGAAAGATTACCTTCGAAACCTAAAAGCTCCATAATCACCATCATATATCCATAGGATATGGTTAGAGTGTTTGAAGTCTAACATATTTCGTATATAAACACGAAGCCTCACTTTACTAAAACCACAGGATATTACGGGGTACACATCGGCTGCGTGAATAAAAAACGGGCTCAATTTGTGAGAATCGATACGATGAATGAATAATTAATTGAATTCGGTTCGAAAACTAACTACGCACATACGACTGTTCGATTGTACGCCCACTTAGTGTTGGATATGGTTACGTTGATACGAAGTACCAGGTATGTTATTTTAGAGTTCCGTATCATGAATAATGCCGTTCCATGCCTAAAGGATGTCAAAGGAACTATTAGTAAGGCTTATCAGTCTGTCTGTTGTTGTCTTATGAATTGTAATAGGTAGGCACTTGAAATTGCCAGTGTCTACTATCGCCGCTATCACAGTGAATATGAAAATGAAAATGAAAAATGATTATTTCATAAATGAGTTATGATACAATTAACTGTGTTTAGAACATCCTATTAAGTAATTGAATACCTGTGTCAGGATGTCCCGCTCTTGCATGCCTTACATTTACTCATTTAATAGAGGTAACTTACATTAAAATATTTAATGAATAATTTAAAAAGAAGAGTAATTTAAAATCTATTTTTGTTTTTATTGCGGCAATGTGCTACTCGTACATTGTGAGATATTGTAATATTAAAAAAAAGACGCTTTCTACACTCATAGCCCCACACTAGGATTCCCTGTGTCGTGGGTGCCATGTACACACATAAAGACGATACACAAACACCCAGACCCAGAACAGAAATCTAAATTCATCTTAAATTTCTGCCTGGCCGGGGTTCGAACCCAGAACCCTCTGCGTGTCAGATCGGTGTGGTAACCGCACCGCCACGCGGGTTGTCGCGGTTCGTCTAATGTGAGTTGTTATGACATTTTGGTTGGCTATTCAGTTGAATAAAACCTTGGACTATGAAAAAGAGAGGCGGTGGCGCTACCTAGAATACAAGAAACGTCTAATTTTAGACCTCGAAAAAATGTTGCTTGTATTTGTGTTATGTTTATGTCTGCAGATTGGAATATTTGCGGATTTTATTGTAATTTTATACGATTGATATTTTTAAAACACTGTTAGCAACTATTTTATGATGAGTATAAAAAATCTTAAATGTTTCAAATGTTTACTGCATATTATACGGAAAAAAACATGATTTAAATTTTGTTTGCAAATTTTCGTCAATGTTACTCACGATGCAAGTAGCTTGCGACGAGTCATGTAGCATGCATTAATACAACAGTCTTGGAACGCGCCCTTTGATTTAATTGCAATATGATTTAAAAACTTATAGATAGGCTATTAAGATTTCCACCACCCATCCATTATTCGATTATCGTCACCAATTTCAATGTTTTGAACTTGTCAAAAAAACACATCTTGGCTCGACCGGGGCCAGGTCAACTTGATGGTGCGAAAATAGTTAGGTAGCTGCTTTACATAAAAAAATAATAAAAACATACCTACAAATATGTATGAATAAATTCTCTTTTAAACAAATTTAAAAACATTTAAATGTAATTAATTTCTTTACTCATTAAAATAAATATAGTATGTAAACAAATGATCGTATAATTGAAATTGTTAAAATTTTCATAATGATGCACATGCACATAAATTATACATATAAAATTTATGTTCATGATTTAAATACAAAATATAATTAAAAACGTCTTATACAAAAACTACTTGCGGATTAATTTAATATAAACCCCACAGTTTAGTGATAAATGAATCGAATATCGCAGTTATCCTAAATAAATAGGAGTGATAACAGATAGCGTAGATAGCTTTATTTTATAATTTTTTAAAGGTACTCTTTTTTTTGTTTCTTTTTTGTTATATCGGCCATAGCATACAATCTGATTTGAAATCTGATTGAAATTTCAAGTGCCTATCTATTGTGGTTCATAAGATACCATTAGACAGAGGGACAGTGGAGCTTTAGTAAAAGGCTCTCATTGGCACCTGTCGTATACGAGGAACCTAAAAAGAAGTATTCATTAACAAGCAGATAATAAAATGTGCGAGTACCCTAAAAAGGATTGTTCATTATCAAGCAGTAATGTTTTGATTGTATTAATTTTCATTCATTCTTCAGACGCTACTTGGCGCTTGTTACGCGAGAGGTTTCTTATGTCAGCATTATGCAATAACAATTGACATAGGAAATGTAACGCATTAGTTTAGCTATTCAACCTTGATTGAACATTGTTGAGCGTCTGATACAGGAAGTTGTTCGTAGCTTATGACTTATTTCGATTTGCTTTGCGAAATATCCTTGTATGCTCTCTATGTATATATTTCTTGAACTCTTGAACAAGACGTAATAATTTTGTTTGGACGTCTAGATAAGAGATTTTTATGTTAATTGAATTACTGCCTATTATTACTATGGCAGAGGGTATTAAAGCAACCTAAAATAATTACTATGGGATGTTTTGAATGATGGATGAAAATAATCGAAGAACATCGTAAGCACAGGTCTTATTATTAGGTCTCCTATCCAAACGGTGGTTTCATAATCCTATTAATAAGGCTCTTCTGCCAGTCACAGTGCTGTATCTGATGAAC
Source organism: Codatractus imalena (assembly GCA_018248975.1). Classification (NCBI taxonomy): domain Eukaryota; kingdom Metazoa; phylum Arthropoda; class Insecta; order Lepidoptera; family Hesperiidae; genus Codatractus; species Codatractus imalena. The sequence goes on along the minus strand of DWJS01000677.1, from coordinate 7,791 downwards.
CGTAATAGGAATCTACACACTTGAATTTTTCATTATGGCCGGTATAAGAACAAATAATAAAAAGGAATAAAATAACAACTTTAAAGTAATAATACTTATCTATATGAAGTGCTATGGCGGTAATGTGCGAGTACCCACGTGAATTGTGCTATCTTAATATTTTATTACGATAGCCGGCGGTATTTGCATATGTTACGCTTGCTGCTATCAACGTTATTTGGACGAGGTTTTTACTCACTCTTATATAAAACCCTTCTTGTGCAAGTACGACTGGCACTTGGCCGATGTTTTATATTTACGACAGTTAGATAAACAACAAAGCTGAATAAATGAATGAATGATTATTTATTTGCCGTAATTGGGGTTACATATATTTTACAATAATTTGTTACTATATTAATTTATTTAGTTTAATTAGTATACTTAAAAATATACAAATATACAAATATTTAATTAATTGTAACAATTACTCAATACACTCTGAATGTCAATCAGTATTAATAATATTATAATTAATTTTCTCTAATATAATAAAGTTATCAATTATAATTAATAAGAAAGTTGCAAGCGTTGATACTCACTGCAAGTGACTGCGAATTAAACTCTTTTCTAAATAAATATCATTCGATTTTATAAGTTATCTATTATACTATGGCACCAATATTGTTGGAATGTAACCTAATATCCCACGTGCCGTCTACTATGGAATGTTCCGAAATACTGGTCTGTCGAGCGCCCTGACATTTCAGTATACATTGATTAAATATTCCGTCTTTTGAGAAACAATATCAAATTTTATTTCGTGGTTATCCAAGTCACAATACGCTCTTTTACAAAGTCGCAAGTGTTTATAAGTTTTACTCAACGGTAGTATAAAAATGTTATTTTTGGGTACATTAGGCGATTTAAAAGTAATAAATCAGTCGAGTGTTAGAAGAGTGTGAAAAAATCAGCCAAGTGCGAGTCGTATTCGCACACGGAAGCTCTCGTACTAGCATCATTAAGATTGAGAAAAACAAAACCAGAAATACGTTTGTAGCAGGAAGGGCAACATTTGAAAATACCGCCGGACATTGTTACATTTATTGCATTATCACATTTCATGTGGGTATCCACACAACGTTCTAATGGCAACAGACTCTTAGATAAGTAAGATATATTATTTTTTAAAATTTGATTTTACTTTTATTTGTTGTTATAGCGACCAGGATAATACATATACATACACATGATAATACACATTTGTGACAGACAGACTGACAGACTGTCAGACGGACAGTCGGACAACCGGCTAGACGTTCAGACTGACCACGGAGCCTGAGTAATAGTTCCGTAGGCACTGTTTTTGGTACGGCACTCTAATAACAACAGAATTGAGTCCCTTCTCCTTTTTGAAGTCGGATTAAAATATTATAGTATAAATCAGATGCACACTGACTATTGTCAAATATATAAATAATATAGTTTTTACGAAGACGTCACATTCATTAAAGCTACTAAAGACAAAGGTAGTAATTACGTGAGTAATTCGCATGTGTCCAAAAATCTTATATTGGTAGATAATGGGGCGTATATGCGGACTATATTACCATAACTTGGTTCGCCTTTTCCATCTAAACCTAAAAGCTTATAAACCTTACAGTCAGTATAATAAAGGCGAAAACTGGTTTTCTCATCTGGGAAAAAGTCGCATCGGGAATAGGTACTGACACAAGAAGTACTTTCGAAAACAATAAAACCCGTTCGCATGGTATACAACAAAAGTTTTGATTTTTCTCTATAAATACACTTTAATATTTTTCGTGTGGTTAAAACGTTGTTGAGTGTGTGCTCTGTAAATTTAGTTACTGATAAATTGGCTTTAAAACAAAAAAATAATTAGAAGCGATTTAAAGTATCTTAATACTTACTGCTAAGTTTTGAACCGAAGCAACGTCGTTTCTCTCTAAATTTATTCTTGAGTATCCTTCGTTTTAGACGGTTAAGTACTACATCTGCTTCGTCTACACTTTCTGATGATGATGTACGAGACATCGGCACGATACCCCCTACAGAGTGTCGTCTCTCACTCATAAATTCGTTCATTACCCGGTGCTTCGGCTCGATTTCCGATAAGCCGCGTCGATACATTTTCAAACGCTTTTTCAGCTCGCAGTCTGCCGCGACATCCGTTGGAAGATTAATGAATTCATTGTCCGAAGTGTTATCCTCTATTTTGCAGAAGCGCTGTCTTTTTTCCAAATAGGTTTTAGGCAATTCGTCACGCTTCAGCGCTTCGTTCGAATTTTGCGGTGGATCAGGTGGTCGGCGTCGACGAAATATAAACCAATCTGGATTAGAGTCTGTACGCGCCGATAAGCTCTTCAAGTAAGTTTCGAGAAAAATAACCTTATTGTGAGGTGGTTGGTAAATTATACCAGACTTTGAACGGGGTATATCGTTTTTACACATCGCTTGTTCTCTGAGAGCGCCGTCGTTAAATGATTGAGATGTTTGCAGGCCTATGATTTCACTTTCTCGTTTATCGCATATTTCGTTAACGGAATGAATAGTTTCGTTGAAAGAAGTAACAGATTTGCGTCTCGAAGGCAAAGTTACTCCAATTTCATCTGATTTTTCATCAAAACCAACGAGTTCTTTACAACATTGTTGTTTTATATAGTCATCGTATGTCTCATTATCGGAACTTTTGTAACTACTTATTTCACTAGGACCCTCCGAATGGAAAGGGGTTGTGTCTACACTATTCAATTGCGCATCGAGGAAGTTATTATTATCGTTTATCGTGAGATTACTTGGAATGTTTGAGACACTGTTGCTATCTTTTATTACATAACCTGTCGGGCTTTCCTTCTTGTTATCATTATTACTTACCAATAAAGGAGATCTATATACACGAGTATAAACTTTATCTCCTGAAATTGAATTATGTTTTCTAATAAGGTGTTTGTGGATCATGTGCTTGTAGTCTTTTTCTCTTAACGACTGACTAGTCTTCAAAGTTGGTTCATTATATTCAGAGCTTTTTATAGATATGTTATCATCATTTGTTTCTACAAGTAGATTGCCCTCGCAGTCGAATAGTTGTACGGTGGGGAATTTGATTCCCGTAGACAGGTTTCGTGTTCGCAGTTCCCATTTTCTATGAGTGGGTTTCTTTAGTTGAATACGTATAATGTTGTCATCGATTATAGGACCATCACTATCACTCGAGTCCTCTTTTTTCGCCATTTCACAAACTTCTTTCTGTTATTCACACTAGGCATTTGTGATAAAGCCCAAAATGAATATTATAAGTACGCAAAACTGATTGTTACCCAATGCTAATTTGTTTGTTTACAGTCAGCTGTTCCTATACAGGTTGGCGTCGTGCCAGACAACACAATTCTTTGGCATTCACTCTAAATAGCACCAATGTCAATTTTGTTTTTCAACATACACTAATTTTAAGACACACGATAAAATTCAAACTGTCACTTTCGCACGTCTATCTCGAAAACTCACTGTAAAATGATTACTGAACACAACACTGTAATACGCGGTTGATGTTGAAAACGATTGCATAAGTCGCGTGTACGACGATTGCGCGCAGTTGCACCGTCTAATGAGTTTACTTCGTCGGTATTAATTTGCAAGAGGTAGACGGGAGCGCTGACGGAACCGTTGGTTTACTGATTCGTGAGCGGGAAGTGCGCGAGAGAAGTTTTCGTACTCGTTCACTTTTCCGGCGGGCCGCGTCGCGAGAGCGCCTCCGCATGGGCCTTTGGTCGACCGCGACTCCGGACATTTCTGCACTGAGAGCAAACTACTAAACAGATGCGAGACACTATAAATAGTGAAACGCGTCGGCAATCTGGCCGGCTCCCCTTGAACCTAGTAGTACGCGTGACGGTGTAGCAAAAAGCATAATATGTGACGTTCACGTAACAACTGTGCACACTGACACAGTTTTTCATTTGACCACGAGGCGTAACCATATGCACTCGCGGCTAGTGACTAATGGTCACAGCTGTTTCGCCGCACAATAGTTTCGTGTTATTTCTTCACTTTCAAGGAGATTGTTTGACACAATTATTTCTTGATTCGATTTGAAATGTTTGTTTTTAGCGGTATTTACTTTGTTATATGGGAATAGAGGTACATTACAAAGGATTAACTGTATTTGTGGGGGTGACCAAAATCAGCTTTATTAGTCCCAACATCTCATTAGGAGTGTTTCTCTCTCTTAGAAGCCTATAAAATTAAACAATGTTCTACGTCGGTATTTTATTATGGACTGAAACTACTACATAGTTTGATGTATCTACCGACAGTAAAGTTCCTTAAATTGTAAATATGATGAATATTTTTTTCATTGAAATAGGAAAATACTCATAGGAATCAGAATAATATTTTTTCCATTTTAATCTCGATATTACATACGACTACATACGAAAAAGCACTGTCTCAATCCTAATGTTGCCATTTAACGTTTGTAAAATACATGTATTAATACATAATGTTGTTTATGTACGTTATTAGTTACGAAGATATTAATATGGACAGGCGTGTATGCAAAAATGTTGACATTGTGTGGTTATACGTTCATCATTTTTGCAGATTTATTCAAGAAATAACAGAATTATCTTTTATTTCTTGAAATAAATCTGCAAAAATAGTTATTTTAAAATGAACGTAACTAATGAGGAGTATGAGAAAAACGTGAAAAGAAGCGGCTGACTATTTTTTAACAAACAAAATTAAATATTTTTATAAACAAAATAAAATTAAGAAAACGTAGATTTTTTCGGATGGTTTTATTTCAATGTTTGATATCTCATAAATCCGTCATTTATGAACCCGATTTGCAAAGTTATTTTGTTAGAAAGGAGATATTTTAAATTTTAATTTTATTGGCATTAGACCTAGGGGTTCGAAGATAAAGCAGGAAACGCAAAAAAAGGAAATTTATAGTGATTCAGATTTAGTATTGGTAGATTTATGACAATCGAAGACTAGGTAGGTATCCATGCAGGTTTTACAATTGAAGTGGGTATGTTTTTAACGCCTAGTAAATATATTTCTTTATTTTTAATTCATACTAGCTGATGTCCGTGACTTCGTCTTCGTTGAATTAGACAATCGAGTAGTCAATTTTTTAGCAAACTCTCATCAGTGTCCTTAATTTGAGAAATGATTGGTTCGTGACACAAAATTTCAGTCTCTATAGGTATGACACCTTTCAACTTTAGCAACAAAAAGTAACCTATTTCTAACCCAAAATTCAATTTCTCTATAAAATTGGATCAGCCGCTTAGGTGTGAAAACATAATATACGTACAAAGTTACTTTTGTAATTATAAATGTAAATAAACTACTAAACTAACAAGTTTTAATTCGCCGAGTTCCATCTTTTATAGTATTGTCTACAATACAAGATTCACCTGCGTAATGAAATGGAATACGTGTTATTAAAAGCAGCGCTTACAATCCTCTCAACGGCCGCTATCAGCGGGACTGCCGGCAATAATCGTTATGGCTACTGCCGCGGGCGCCGGCTGCACGATACCATCATGTTGTGTAATAGATAGAAATAGTATGTGATTAACTGACCATTTGTTATATTAAAAACTAATATATTGAGTATGTATTGAGTAAGTATATATTGAGAGACTTTTATTAGAGACAATTAAAGATAGGTCAAAAGTTTTAGCATTATTTTATCAGCACCTTATGAGCATTTTCTGTGATGTAAGGACTTTAGATTGAGGACACTGCGGTGTAAGGCACGACAGTACCTATAGGATTCTCATAAGGGGAGGGTGCAAGAGCGGTATAAGAAACTGGTGGAAGGTATTTAAGACCGGGGTTTCTATGTGTAATCTACAAATTGATTATCACTTAATAAAATGATTGGCAAAAGTTAGACAAAACATAGTATTAAGAGGTTTCTATAAAGTTCAATATTTACTTTGCAATTAGTCAGCGTGGTTATGACCTAAATTCTTTTACTATACAAACTAATTCCAGCCATCCCTATATTGACACCAATGGCTGTCAGCGATAATCGTAACTTTCTCTTGTGAAATGTCTGCTGGGATGTGCTCAGCACTATTACATATACCACTAGTTACAAACAGATTAAGGTAAAGTAGTGAAAGTGTATCTTCTTACACGTGGGCGATTCTTGTTACATTATCGAGTTAACCTGCAAACAATGATTTAATCATTCTTCCACAAACTGGATTTATTGTAGCAATAGGTATGAGTGTTACATCTACATCGCTATGAAGTTATTTTTCCATCATATATGTAGAAACACCAATGTAGTGAAGAAACATTAATGACATGCTTATTTTTGCTTTATACTTAGTAGTCCCCAAGTACCCAGTAGTGTGGCGCTGCCATGCTCAAGCAGACTTCCATACACCTGACCATAGGCGGAAGTGGCCACTGACGATAAGGACTGCATGTTAGTTTATTAATAGAACCTAGTTTACAGATAACGTCAGGTCTAAAAGTTTGAATACTACTTTCTATGTAATCGCTTCATGATCTGGTGAAAAATTATTTATAAATATAACATGTATTTTATTATGTAACGAGGTACAATAGGTTTTATATATTGCTCATATTTCGACCCAGTTGCATAATCCCACAGTGATCGTAGTAACGGCAAAACTCTGTCTGATTACCATAGGCCAGGCTCTACCTAGTTCAGGATCAGATGGCTGTGTATTAGTTGTCGCAAGATATTTATTTATTAAATTATTATAAATAAACAAACAGCAAACGAGCATGCGCTCCAGATGTTATCTGTCATTGTTGCCTAAGAACATCTGAAATAAATTAATTTAGAATGAGAGTCTTTTTCGTTTCACTACCTTTGATTAGAGAAGTGTTGCTGCCCTTCAAGATTATGCTAGAATTTCTCAATAAAGTGTACTAGATTCGTCACATCCTTTAAACTAGAATACAACAGCTTTATGCTGCTATTTAAAGAACGCCAGTGCTATAAGTCAGAAACAGTTTCATCATATAAAATGATGCCCAAGAATAGTCAGCAAGACGTTATTTGCAAATTGCGTATATCAAGTGTGAATATCACAAGGGGACGAATTTGCAAGCCCTTTAGACAAGGTCACAGGAAAATAAAATATTTAAGACCACCCACAGATGATGAATAAGGGATGATCTTCAAATTAAAGGCTACGATCCCGCAGTAACAACCCGCATTAACGCAGTAACAGTAACACATTAAACTTATTACCCCTCTTTTTTGCGATGGGGGTAAAAACGAGTTTATATTTCCTTGCTATTAATTTCGGCACCGCCTGAACGAACCTATCCGTTTTAGACGAAAAATATTACTCTTGCACGGGGTTCTTCTAGTCCAAATGTGACATTCTACGTGAAGTATTTTTCACAGTAAACGAAGTGTATAACAGTATCTTTTCAGGTTATGGGTCATTTCTTTCTCTAGTCGCTGAGTAGAGATATTTTAGCCAACTCAAAAAAGGAGGAGGATCTCATTACATCTGGTTTTTTATGTACAAAAAGTATCGCGAAGTTTTGCTTACAATTTTCTTCGATTGCAGGGGCGTAGTGCATCATGAGTTCTTGCCACAGCAACCTGCCTGCAAGTTATGCGCAATTTGCGCGAAGCAATCCGCCAGAAACACCTGAATTTGTGGAAAAACAAAAATTGGCTTTTGCACCACGTTAACGCCCCTGTTCACACATCGCTGCTTGTACGCGACTTCTTGGCCAAAAAAAACACACTAATGATACCGCAGCCACCGTATTCCCCAG
>DWJS01000676.1:0-10515 GCA_018248975.1 Codatractus imalena | reverse complement strand
GGACCCTCTTCATATTTAAATTATTCACATTTTTTGCTTATTAATATATGTGTAAATAGATATTATTATTTTAATACATATTAAGTTTTAATTTGCAGAAGGTGAAAAGTATATACTACTATAATAAAATTATTTATCTGTATTTGGATTAAAACCTGGATTGAAACATTGGATTAAAACTCCAATGATAGCGTCTTTATAGAAAATGGTTGTATCAATGTAGCGTCTTTATAGAAAATGGTTGTATCAATGATAGCGTCTTTATAGAAAATGCTTGTATCAATGATAGCGTCTTTATAGAAAATGGTTGTATCAATGATAGCGTCTTTATAGAAAATGGTTGTATCAATGATAGCGTCTTTATAGAAAATGGTTGTATGAGCGATACTTCTTGTTTAGTAATAATTCCTCGTTATATACTACGCAATACGTTACGTTAGGTTTTCAGATAGCAATTCTAGATATTTAGTGGAACGCACAGATCCCTTGCGGTGTAATACTGCTCTGAGGTATGAAACCCTTACCGGGTTTAGTTCCCAACTGAAGTGAAGTAGGTATTTGAGATCATATTTAACGATTTCGTGGCTTCATACAAGTAAACTTTTCTTGTCGAAGTTACAATATCATTGTTTATTATAAGTTCTCGGTACAAGGTTCTTTATAGTGGCGACCATGTTGAGAGGTTTAGGACCAGGTCTGATGACTTGAGGAGGCGGCGAGAAACTGTTGGATTCAGAGGGCATAAGACCGATTGGAATGAAGCGTTGCGAACATTTTCCCCCAACAGTTATGTTTCTCCTCACGATGCGGACGGTCTATTGCCACTTTAGCCAGCAAATAATAATTGTTTAATTAATAATTATTGATCGATTAATAATTAATTTCTTAGCCGTATACTTACTTGGTAAGGGTCGTTCTGTCGTGGAAGTTCCTTATTTTCTTAGCGAGACTGTCGAGTGACGTCGCACTGACTTCTCTCAGGCCGTAATACTGCGTTAGGTTGTACTCTATCGCCCAGTGGACCTCTCCTCGTGTGTTTGTTACGTCTAAGTAATACTGAGTGTAGTCCAACACCTGGTAAGGAATGAAAATAAAAATACTTCGTAATAAATGTTTATACATGTACATACGTAATACATGTTTATACAAAAACGATAAGTAATTCAGGCACTTACTGTCTAAACATAGAATCTCGAAAATGTTTTGTTTATATAGACAACGTTATCTAAGAACGAATTGTTGACAGGGCCGGATTAAGAGGTAGAGATATGTAGTAGGTATATGAATGTAAACGCTTTCCTAGAAATCCACGCGAACGAAGTCGTAATTACAATAAGATCTTAAGTGTGTACAGTTGGAGTAATAAAAGCCTAATGGTCTGAAATTAAGCCTCTTACGCTAGGAATCAAGAGCTGAAATTGATCAGATTCTGATTTTTCGAAGTTTTGTCTGTATTAAACAAACATAAAAATGTCGACATAAAATATGAATACTTGAAAATTCTATAAAAAACGAGTTCTCAAAGGATTGTGAATTTTTACACAGTCTATTGGATGAACCCGTTCCCAGCAGTGGGACAAAACTGGGTTGACAATTATGATTATAGTGGGCAATTACTTTTGCACTCTTATAGTAGATCTAATTAGTAATGAACGGAGATCGTAACCATAGCAAAGCTAAGCATCATCGGCTTCAGCCACTAGTTAAATGGATGACCGCAAGTAGCAAAATTTTCAATGAACATATTTCCGTACTTGGAAAGCGGTAAGAGTTGATGCAATTTGTTAACATATTCCAATAAAATTTATTATGTTAAAATGAATCATAAGTCATTGATTAAAAAAACAATAATAATAATAATAATAATTTAGTTTTTTTGGTTTGATGTGGGCATATGGACATTAAGAGACTCACATTGCTAAATATAAAAATAATGTTGCTTGGGTTATACGCAATGAAAGTTATATATTATTTGACATATTATCTACTTAACTCAGATCCCAAAGTTTACGTGAGCGAAGTCGCGGACGGAAGCTAGTATTTTTATAATTGACGACTTTCGAGGATATCAAAAATTGTCAAGAAGTGATATCAATATCCAAATTTAGTTAATTTTTAATCGCATCCACTTTTCACTTTTCATTTTGCATAATAAGCTGTCTTAAGAACATCTCGAGACACCGAATTCATTAGGTACATGAAGAGGGTGGAGAGGGCCAAATTGGATGTCGACTTCCCGTATTTATTAACAAAGCGAAATGTTCGAATCTTTTGTCTATGCATTGCCCTTCATCCCCAGGACTTATTGGACTTTATTTTCTGGAAATATTTTTCCCATTTCAATTTTCAATGTGTAACTTATTTTTGTGACATGTTTTCTGCTCTCAATTAAATTTCTTACATCTAATATTATTATTTAGTTCCTTAAAATATTTGAGCTGTTTCAATCCCCTTACTACTACTATGTAAAGAGCTTTCATTACCTGGTGAACCATTTGTATAACTAAAGTATAAGACGTTTTCTACACTCATAGCCCCACACTAGGATTCCCTGTGTCATGGGTGCCATAAATACACACAAAGACGATACACGAACACCCAGACCCAGCACAGAAATCTATATTCATCACTTAGATTTCTGACTGGCCGGGGATCGAACCCGGAACCCTCTGCGTGACAGACCGGTGTGGCAACCTCACCGCCACGCGGGTCGTCAACGTTTTGTTAAGTATTATTCTTACCGGCAAAAATCTCAAAGATATACACAGCCCAATGTGCTACAGGTTGATGTTTGTCGAATGGATACCAGGATACCCATACAAAGCCGATGTGCGCATCCTGTCCCTGCCACGACCGATAGAAGTAAAGGAGTATTGGCGTCAAATTGAAGAACCAAACCCCTAAGAAATTTGTTGCGAAATACCCTGAAAGCAATGAAATTTAACAGATATTTTGCATATAAAAATGTAAAGTTTACACATGGGAGATCTCCCACTAGGCTAGGTGGTCACGCCTGGGGAGCAGCCGTGCTCCAGCAGTGCAAGTTACATTCACAACGTATTAGGAATTTTATTATTATTGTGAGCAAGAATATATTTATAAAGTATACTTATGATTACATCGATGGCCAATACGCAAAGATGCGAGGCTTTTTTCTTTTATTCCCTGTGCATCTTCGTCGAGAGGTGGCATGGGCCATATCCTTGACAGTTCTTCTAAGAGTTGGCCGAACACATTTTTCTTGTACCACAACATAAACGCTTTGGCAATACCTGTACATTACAGATAAAAAGATAACATTTTTATTTGTTATTTTATGTGCATTGCATGGATGGAGTAACAAAAGACCTCAAGATATCAATACTTTGATAGGAGAACAAAAAATAGTATGATAGGCTTTACAATTCAAATACAATGTTACAAAAAACAATATCTAATAATGTCATAGGAATTGCAATAAATATAAATCATTAAACCGATAATCAGCAGCGAAGCGAGAATAGCTACGTTGCTTATATCAATCTCTGTTGTTATCAATGCATAAAAGTAATTAAAACTTGTCGCAGGATGTAGACTTGTTTGAAATATACACATATATTCCTGCATCAGTTCGCTTTGAACTGTTTTGGAATATGCCCCTGCCCGTAGCCGTGGGGAGACCAATGGCATTCACTAAGATTTTGGGGAATTAGGATTAATAGTGCAACGGATTGTTCCATCAATTATTCAATTGTTTACATTATTATTTAACGAGCGAATTCGATTTATTATTATAAATGAAAATGGAGCTTACTTAAAGCGCCATAACCGAAGGTATGAAAAAGTGGCACAACGTCTTCTACTTGAGGTGATTTGGAAAACGTGAGACATATGTAAACGAATTCACTGAAAACGTGGTAGCAGATGCAAAAAGCTGACAAAACAAATATTATTTGCTGTCTAATATACGACGAAGTTTTCTTCGGCTTATCCAAAGTTATCCCCATACGTCTCATGCAAAAGGCGCTTAGTTTTAACGATTCGTCTATTTCACGTTTTGCTAATTGTCTAGTGGTGTGATCCATTTTCTTAAGCTTTATGATAAACGGGAAGTTCTTCGATCACATGTTCCAATGTTTTGTGTAGAAAAATGGTGTGGCGGAGCTCCATATATATAGGTTCGTGCTACGCAGTGTACATTAATACCGTAATAGGGAGACATGTTTGTCTGTTACAATGAAACTTGTATCGGTGGTGATTAAAATAAGGAGTAAAAAATAATCTTAACATGTAACGGGTCGGGTTCATGCTGTGAGTATTGTATGCTTGAGAAATAAAAGTAGTTATATAAAATGCAAAAAAGAAGAAAATGGACGAGCGAATGCGAAGGCTGTCATTATATTGTTAAATGTGAGAAGAGCAGGCGTGTCTAAAGAATTTTAAAGGGGCAAGTTTAGAACTTTATCGAAGGACAGTGATCGACTGGCCACGCCTCAAAGAAATACCCCGTTTGTTGGAATATTCGTATTAATAATGCAACGAGCTACTATTTTTATCTCGTTGAATAATTGTAACTTGGGGGCAATATTTGTATGACGAGTGGGCTAAAAAGAGTAATATAGCTGGGCAATTAAGTAAATAACGCAATTATCTTTGATGCAGTTAAAAGCGCATTTTAAATTTATTGCTTCATTTTTGTTTGCGTGCGCCCGTAATTTGTAGGAAAACTGTCTAGAAAAACGCGATAAGTTGCCGTAGTGCGAATCTCATGCAACATGGAATAGATCTCATGGGGTACCGTAATGGGATAAATATCAAGTTTCTATAGCATGACGCGACTATGATCGTCATGCAGTGTTATGAAAATGCGTTATTATGCGGCACGCAAACTTTTAATTAAATGAAAGGCTAAACCTAAATGAAGTTTTTTAATGTAACTCAGAGATTCTACAATCTACCCGGTTTACAAAAATATGTTCTTCTGGAGTCTTGTCATGAAATACATATGCAGTACAATATTTCAGATAATTATCAATTATTTTTTCTTTTCGTAAATTTTCTTTAGTGTCCAGTTTTAGTTCGAATAATTGAATAATATTGATAAGTAATCAATCATAAATACAATTTATTATTGCTGTACGTAAGTACGTACCATTTATTGTATTTATGATTGTTTATTTATAACCATATAAATCACTATGTACAGGATGAAAAATGGTACATTGGTTAACATAATTATTAGAATAACTTAATAGAAAAGCTGTTGTTGGACAGGACTCTGTTAGGTTGTTATTGGTGTGTGCTCGAAAAAGTGCACAAAAAACTATTAGTCAGAAGCGTCAAGCACGTGGGCTAATAAGCCATCCAGGTCGTTAAACGTATCGCAAAAAATAGTCCTTTTCTATGTAACAGGTATTACATATTACGTAGTTTTTGCTACGGTGCGGCGACCAAATTCTTCGTTTAATTGATTTTTTTCCCTAATGGGCGGCCATCGACACGAATTAAAGTGATTTGAGATTTTCCCGCTAGAGATCGCTGTGTTTCGGCAAATTTAGCACGCGGCTCGCGGTCCGTGGCGAGCTTTACAGTTCGCCACCGTTACGCGACGATTAAGCTGCGCACGCGCAACGTGGTAGGTACATCCCGCGTTCGTAACGCCCGTGCACTTGTCATCATCATAACCACGCTGATTAAATGCTCCGTTTACTAAAACAAGGCTACTGAAAATCGATTATACATTCAGAAGGCACCTCAGACTCGTCGTTTCTAACGCAAAATTGATAAATCGACGATCTCTCCATAAAGTAAAAGTGCTGTGTATTATCATCAGTGTTTGGACGGGCGACCTAGATCTTTTGAGACGCCGGCGACCACGCAGTAGACGCAAAAACACCTTACAAATGAACGCCAAATAAAAGGTGTGAAAACGAAGTGAAATAGATAGCACAGAAGTACGAGTCATGCGCTCTACTCGTAGCTGATCGTCGCACGACCGCCGACCCGATGCCTGACATCGGTGTAATGCGCGATCGTGTTGTAATGGATTAAGTACTCACAACATTAACACAATAACCCACATTACGAACATTAAACCATTCGGGAAATCGCTTTCATGAAACGACTAAAAAACTCAAGCCGCACTTTGCTTTTTTGACCGCGGTGCACTCTAACGTTATATCTATTAATCTTGAGAATGGACACCAATATTAAAATACTAATTTAGTTATTTATGTCTCAGTAAAAAAAGAGACGGCGTTAATAAATAACATAATCTAGTAACATTAGTCAGTGACTTAAATTTGAGATAACTTTTAATTAAAATCCAGTTAAACTTTTCAATCTTAGGTATCTTTTTTGTCTAGAAAGATATCTTCCGATATACTTAAAATGTTTTTTCGTTAGGAAAATCGACAGAAAACATATTTGAATTTAAAAGGTTGAGAAAAAATTGCCGTTTATTGTGCCATTTCATACATTAAAACATTTATTTACATTACTTAAGTTTAAAGAAAGTTATAAAGCTTAACTTTATCAGCTACGTCACATTGGCCTTTGAATAATACGAGCTCGAAAAAACATCGAAAGATATGTTTACACATTGATAATATATAACGATGTTCATATGGCATTCGACATTTGTTCATTCCATTTAAATTAGTTCATACAAATATGGCAGGTTAAGTTACTTATTTAGTAAAAAATCGTTGCCATTTTATTCTGTGATAGGATAAAAACAGCAAATATTTGCTAAAAAATAATATTTGATGTCTACATTTGTAATGGTCCGACAACTTCCTATATAAGTCCACTAAAAGAATTGTGGGATAAGTTACTATATATGCTTTCCACCTGACTGCTAATTATGACCTTAACCCAGAGGAACACAAAATAAAGAAGTTATTTCCATTTTATAATAATTTATTTTCAAAAAACGTACCAGTTCGTGGTGTCTCAGTTCAAGCAAAGGAAAGTATTTCGCCATAAGAAAGTATCTAATTACGTTTCTGAATACATCTTGTATGCATATTTAATTCAGCAAATAAACAAAGTCTCCCAGCAAATTGTTTTACCGCTTTTGATTCACAATGTCATCACATCATCATCTCTTTATTGTTTTCTTTCGCACCCGGAGAGCTGCAAGCGGTCATTACCTTACCAGACGTTGTTATTTTCTTAGTCAAAGCCTACGGCGCTACACGTTGTAATTATTTTGGAACTGAATAATTGAATCTTACTCAAATAAAAATAGATCGAGATTTGCCGTGCGCGTTGTAATTTAAGATTTTCATCGCGCAGATAATGAGGGGCAATGCGAATCAACACATTAACTTTCACTGGTGTATAGTCTCAAACTTGGCCTTAAATCCTCTTTGGGAAACCGCAGGAAGTGAGATAAAAAAGGTAGTCCGACTCATACTATGTTATATTGTTCTTATTATTGCTCGTGAGCCACTGACATTGTAAAAGAAACTAATATTCTATTAGACATTCGCTTTCGATTTTCATTTGTGCATAGCAATATCGAATAATGCCTCATAGTTCAATAATTACTTAATAAACACAAGACAGGTATTTGGGACACGATTGTGCCCCGTTTGTCGTACAGCTCTTTTCTTGGTAAGATATTTAATTATTCATTTTACATTTCACGAGTGAAGTAAAGCATTTTCCCATAGAGCATTCTTTGTTTCGGATTACCCGTTCACACGTTTCAAGTGTGTGTGAACGTTAAGCTGCGATCATGTAACTAACACAGAAATGGCTACTGTAACCTTCGTTAACTGTTTTCTTTATAAAAGTTAATGTAATCTAACCTAAATCGTGCATAGGCTGCGTCTTGTATAGATCTTAACTGATCTACAAAATTAAACAATGTCGGGCGCAGTAATGAATTGGATGGGTGACCCCTAGTGGCAAAATTTCATGCGCGCTTACGTGCTTTAGAAGGTATGTTAAGTCGTCGTTCTCGGTTGTAGTCCTTGGATAGCAGTCTTTAGGTCATGTTGGAGGTCTATGGTTCATGGTTTAAAAGCTACTAACGCGGTTTGGCCTCTAACTCGTATACTCACCGCCAATTCGAATTGGACCAGCGAGGCCTTCCCCCGTTGTGAGGAGAGACTCGTGGCCAGCAGTGGCAAATAAAAAAAGTGTTGCAAGCAAACTAACCTAAACCACTGAAATTTAAATCAGAATTAATTAATAATACGATTCGGAAACGGTTTTTCTTTGTGTGCTAGCTGGTCTTGATTTCATAATTGCTATCTCCGAGAAATGTGATAGTTGGAATTCTCTATACGATGTACTTCATAACAGAATACAGTAACTCCAAATAATGCTTCTATAGAACAGTAGTAGGCGTGTTGGTACATCTAAAAAAACATTTATTACACTATAATTAATATTTGGCCACCTTTTTTGGCAAACCGATAGTAAATTCCATAAAATGTTTGTCTACCCTTTAGTTACTAGAAGCTATAGCGATCACATAAACCACACAAATGTGCTCCATTCATCTCGCATGCCTCGAGATAATTCATGTAAGTCAATGCTATTGCATTATAATGATATACTGCCACACATGAAGCACTTGCCCTCGGTAATTCTTACATCTTTCAAAGATTTCATAAGAAAAGCAAATGTGTTTTCATGTAAGTAATATTTAATATGGAGGTACTTACGCAATACAAGCTTTATGATTATTTGCTTTTCTTATAGATGCTCTATTTCGTTCTCCTCAATTGCAGTTTCTTAATCAGTCTGGTTTTCTTTTTTAATATTCGAGAAGTAAGTGATTGATGCTGGTGGAGCACGTTTACAATATATTACAATACTGTATTGTTTTAAATGTCCCATATAGTTTATTTGGCAACAAATTAATCAAAAAAACCAGCAATAAGAATGAGAAGTAAGAAGAGGGAAGAAGTAACATGAGTAATATGTAGAATAATACTCATGTGTGAATGTGTTACGCTCAATATTGGCTATTAAAAATATTTTCAATAAAACAAGATTCTTTTGTATTCCTTTTAGCAAACCCTTTCATTTGATACCCGTATGATGAGGGTGCATAAACAATTCTTGGTCCGTCATCTTTGGAAGGCCGCCATATTGGATTTAGGCTGATGTTACACCAGCTATTCGACCATGTATTGTCGTCAAACCAAATGTGTATGCAAAATTGAAACTAAATCTATTGAGATAACTGCTTTAGGATTCAGTAGCAAGATTTTACTCAAACATACAACTAACAAAGCAATCATAAAGCTTGTGTCATGCTATCATGTTTGCAATAATGTTAAATGTTGAACAGATTAAAAGGTAGTAGATCAAAGGATGCCTGTGTAGATCCTTCTCAATGTTGCATCAAAATAATTGTCAAGATAATGTCTTTTGTTGGTAGATAGCATGCATAGAAGTTGAGCTTGCTTGCTGCGGTATGGTGATTCTTGTTATGACGCGCTTAATTTATTTAGATATTTATTGTTATTTATTTTTGAACCAATTGTTAAGAATTATTCTGATGTAACTTAATGATAATTGTTCCGTCCTGCCGACATGGGTGTATGTTGTAGTTATAATAAAGGTTGTACGCTCCGCGGAGTTTGATTTAAAGGATTTTGTATATGTACATGTACATTGTACATGACACCTTTCAACTTAGCTTTCGACTCCCGCTTTTTTGATAGCCGAAACCTTCAAAAGGTACTCCAATACCTTAAGAGACATACCAGGTTATGTGGGATTTTTACTAAAATCTCGCTAGCCTTCCTCGGTGCTATACACAGGACTCCGAGATCTCCGATAGAAAACTGGGGCCCTCTTAGCAAGGCGCGCTCGGCGGCCCCGCTTAAAAGGGACAACTTCTCCACTTATCGGTTTTCGGCCACACAAATAGTTGTCCCTACCGCTGAATAAGCATTGGAGCACCAACTCTTGTCGCCTCGCATTCAGGGAACCCTCTTTTAAATAGGCAGGGGATTCCGTAGCACGTATTTTGGTCTCGATCGACAGGTAAAAGCTTGAGATCCTGTGACATTTTACATTGTGTTTTGTATTTGCGACTGTCTCTTCCCCTAGGTGGCGTTAAGGTTAATAAGGGATCAAAAGCAAGAGAATAAGGCCTCTGGTTTGTGGTATAGTAGTGTGACCATATTAGATTGATAAGTGGGATTATCAATCTAATGAAGTCACCAATCCGCACAATGTAGTGCGGTGATTGTGGCAAAACCATACTGTCTTGAGAAGATTTATATTAAGCAGTCTATAATGGTTACAGTAGACTGACGGTGTACTGCATAACCGTTCGTGTAATACTACATAATACGCGTAGCAAGCCTGAAGGCATTCTTAAAATGTCTGCTGCGTAAAAAACTTACATCAATAAATTTATAATAGTTATCAATGTCATGACCCTTAACCAATACTTATCCTAACTGACAGTACTATTAGCTGAATTATTATTAACTTCGATGTATTAAATCTTAAAATAATATAGAAGACATGGCACTATATAATATAGAAGTGGCTTTGTTT
>DWJS01000675.1:0-10529 GCA_018248975.1 Codatractus imalena | reverse complement strand
CGGGATTAATTAGCCAACGTTGTTACAAATAAACTTCAAATTAAATTATAGATCAAGATTAGCGTAATATTTGTAAGTCATTTTTCGTATCTACGAGTATTATGCAGTAATGTATAGTCTGTGAGGAAAGACCATCGTTTACAACAAAATGCTTAGTATTGGTGAAAATTTCTCGCGACAAAGTAATTCCTAAAATGTACTCTACGGTTGAAATTTTCAGGCCGGTAAAGAAAGAAAGAGACTGGGGTAGTGGCTTTCGACAACTTCAGAGAAGAAGCACCTATTTGTATAAGATTACGCAACAGCACTTCATTTTTTCTTGTTTATTTTTTATTACAAAAAATTGGCTTATCATAATAATCATAAATAAACTATTACATCACGAGAGATCATAATCGATCCATTTCATATTTCTCTATTTACTACAAGCCTAAGTTCATATAACCTTGTGACTAATAATTTTAAATAAAACTCAATCTTTTGTATGACATATCATTTGGAAAATGCTTTGCGTGCTAGCGTGCGTTTGTAAGTCCGCCGAATAAAGGGGATGAACGTTAATGTTGGGGGTAATTTTGGTCGTAACGTTTGTTCCGGGTCTTATTACTAGTATAAATACCAATTTATCGGAATTGTGTCATTAGTTTTTGAACTACCGTCAATCAACTCAATCGGGAAGAAAACTGGAAACATGGAGGAAATCGAATACCGCACAGTTAAAAAGTTCCTCAACAAACAAGGAAAACCAGTTCAAACCATCATGGAAGAGATGTCATCGGTTTATGGGGAAGTTGCCCTAGAAAAACATTTATTTATAAGTGGCATGGGCTTTTTAAACAAGGCAGGGAATCACTTGAAAACAATCCAAGGCCCGGGAGGTCTACGGAAGTGACTACTCCAGAACTTATTCAAAAAGTTGAGAAAATCATATTGGAAGATGCTCAGCTGAAAAAGAAACAAGTCGCAGAAATGGTTGGAGTATCCGAAACAACGATTTTTAAGATCCTGCATGATCATCGTGACATGACAAAAGTTAATGCAAGATGTCTGCCAAGAATTTTCACGCCTCCCCAAAAAAAAGCATAGAATGTTGCCGTAAGGTTTTGGACCTCTATAAGATAAGGATGGTGTATTGGCCCGGATTGTTACTGGATATGAAACTTGGGTTCATCATTATGAACCTGAGTCAAAAAAAAACCATAAAGTCATAAAAACAGCGCAAACAGCCCAAGAAGTTTAAAGTGATACTGTATCACTTTAAATTTCAAAATCATGTCAACAATGTTTTAGGATCTAGAAGGAATTTTCTTATTTGATTATAAAGATAAATGTGTTTATAACCGGAGCATATTACGCTTGTATATAAGACCAATTAAAGGAAGCTATATAAGAAAAAATAAGGGGAAAATTGATGAAAACTGTCTTGCTCCTGCATGACAACGCTCCGGCTCACAAGAGTCGTGTTGCATTGGCTGCCCTGCACAAAGTGGGATTTGATCTAATCAACCACCCACCCTATGGTCTAGAGCTGGCTCCAAGCGAGTATTAAACTAAACAAGAACTTCGTAGGAAAAAAATTACGACTTATTAAGAAGTGAAGCAAGCCAATTCAGCGTATTTGCGGAAAAAAACATTCCATTTTTTATGAAGGTATAGAGAAATTAATTGAAAAATCTGAGAAGTGTAATGAGGTTGCAGGTGAATATATTGAAAAGAAAAAATAATACGGCATTTTTATTGATAATAATTATCCTCCATTCGGCGAATATAAAAACGCCCCCTCGTATAACATTTTACAGGAAAAAAATATATCGTCAGTTTTCCGTGAGCTGACAAAAAGGATTTATAATGTACACGGTATTTGTTATTTTTGTATGATACATTGATTCACACGCGTTAAATGTAAATAATATTTGCCCAAAGTATTGAATAGTAAATTACCGCAACAGCAACTGACGACCACGCGATAAACGATGGTAGCGTAGTAGGTAGCGCACGCCTTCTACACCAGAACGTAACCTAGCCCTCTCGAGTCTCGACTTCGTGCCTTCGTAGTCCCGGCTCTAGAAATTGAAATAAGTCACAAATGACGTAACAGCAAATTTTCCTGTTTTGTTACGGGTATGTTTTAGTTAAATGGAACTCGAACAAATCTCGTTATTGGTACAAACCACATGGAAGATTACAAGATTTTATTTACATCATATTAAATTTTATAAAGAAATAACATAGAACATTACTTTCTTGAAGTGCGCATAGCCCCGCGGCTTGTGTGGATGTCAACTGATCTACAAAGTTAAGCAACGTCGGGCGCGGTCGGTAGTTGGATGGGTGACCACTAGTGGTAAAATTTCATACGCGCTTTCGTGCTTTGGAGAGCACGTTAAGCTGTCGGTCGCGGCTGTTATCACAGGATAGCAGTCGTCAAACCTTTTTGCCTAAAAGAGCAATACATTGCATATTCTGGAATGTAATCCGAATATTGTATCAATGGAATAGTCTTCTGTGAATTTTGTTGAAGCTGATGCAGGTGCATATATTCAAGAGTCTAAAGTTACTTACAGGTTTGTGAAGTTATCTCACCCATATCAAATTTAAAATCAGCGCCAATATTTTTTTTAAATAGTGTTAGTGTTACCAGACTTATATTCGCATTATATTATATATATAATACAGAGGCATATACATATACTATACAAAAAGTATCGCGAATTTTGTGTATTTTCCAAAAATATTTATTTATTCGTGAATATCGATTTTGTACCCTTCAAAGTAATCCCTCTGGGATATTATACACTTGTGCCAACGTTTTTTCCAATCTTCGAAGCACTTAAAAATAACATTTTTTTGTATCTTGTTCAGCTCCTCCTTCGATGCCGTCTTTATCTCACCCTCTCGGGCCTCTTCAGTTTCGGGAACAAGAAAAAATCACAGGGGGGCAGATATGGGGAATACGGTGGCTGCGGTATCATTAGTGTGTTGTTTTTGGCCAAGAAGTCGCGTACAAGTAGCGATCTGTGAGCAGGGGCGTTATCGTGGTGCAAAAGCCAATTTTTGTTTTTCCACAAATTCGGGCATTTCTGGCGGATTGCTTCGCGCAAATACCCTGTGGCAAGAACTTATGATGCACCACGCCCCTGCAATCGAAGACTGCAACAACAGCTGCAACTGTAAGCAAAACTTCGCGATACTTTTTATACATACCGTATTATGATGCCAATCGTCACCACATCTGTCCACGCAGTTTCGAGTTCTATTTCATAGAATAACGACTAAACAATCATGAAATACACATATAAACAATTTTTGATTATTTGTTGGTACGTTTGAGTGGGTCTCTAAATGATTAATACTTGGATCCGGTAAGTGGCAATGCAATTGAAGATACAGCGTGACATTCTGGCAGTATGCATCGTCATATAAGCGGGAGGTCAATAAAAATCTTTGTATTTTCATGATAAAAGAGAAAGTGGGGCAAGTGATAGAAAGGCGTTGGGGATACTTTTATAATGCTGACGACACGCGGCATAACAAAAATATTGTTTATAAAATAATGTTTTTTCAATTTCACAAGTGTGTCCCTAGCATAGTGCCATCGCGCTAATTGTTTCGACATGCCCATTCAATACAGATTCGCGGACCATTGACTGCATCCATTTTTCGATAAACACAGACGTTTGAATAGTTAATACTTGTAACTTGTGTAAAAATAACAGTTGCTAACGTTAAATGCCTATTTATTCACTTCGTTTAAGCATTAATAGGTTTTCGCTTAATAATTGTGTCGAATCCTTTTTGTATTGTATATTTATTACTGCTAGCTGGTGATTTTGTCTGTGTAGAGTACATTGAGTACCCTGGTTTTCTTTAAATATCGGATATATCGATAAATGATTGGTTCTTCGTACCAACTTTCTTCTTATACTTCAGCCCTTTTCAGGTTTATTTTCGCGACAAAACTTCTCTATATCATTCGCCAAGGTCCAATCTATCTTTTTACCATAATTTATCAAAATTAGTTCTGTGGTGTGGTATAGGCCAGAGTCCAACACAGCCAAGAGTGAATTGGTACACTTCACAGAACTTTTGAGAACTTTAAAAACTCTCAGTCATATATGTTTTGTAACGATGTTTTCCTTCACCGTTAAGCAAGTGATTATTTATAATACGTACGTAATTTTGAGAAATTAGGAATCTTGAACATTCGAGAAATTAAATTAATTTGAACCCCGTACCCTAGGTGTGAGAGATTGATTTCCAAACTCGTAGACTATAACTGTTTTTAGAGTTGTATGGTCGAGTAAAAATATCTTTAATTCGGTACGAACTTTTAAAATTATAATTAATATTTTATTTACAATGAAAACTAAAAGTTTTCGATCAACAAGTTTAATATTTTAAGGTATGCCCTTGAAAGATATAAATAGGAGTACTAACGTAGGCTTTAATGAAATAACAACAGCCTAAACCTAATAGCTTCAGTTATAAATCCTAATTATTCCAAGCGGCTCTACATAGCCGGAGAGCCATAAACATAGCGGTATTAAGTTGATTACCTGTTTGTAAATTTAATAGCGCTATCAACTCTCAAATACAAATTTAGCTAAACGGTATTTGTAACTATGAGGTACTTTAATAAGATAAGATTACTAAGATTTGGTATTGAAAACTGCACCTGCTCTTCATTCATCCTATTATAAGGGGTACTGTGTATGGTTATCCGCATGGGAGTAAAAATTGATTGCGCTGCTGGAGTGTTGTGTTAAAATTAACATACGCGATGGTATTCATGTTATGAAGAACTGCGATTGAATACAGTATTACTCTACTTTATATTCAAATATGTTTTTAGTTATTTAACTGATTTGTAATAGTTATATCGTCAACAATCGGTCGTCAGAGCTTCGCTTACAGCACCCTGTGCACCTTGCTCATTACTTAATGGGCTTGCTGCTGCTTGATAGAGCTTAAAATGCTAAGATGTTCTTGGGCTGCGTTACTCCCCGTCTACTACACTTTTATCTACCATGCTGGCCACGGGTCTTCCTCTCTAATGGGGAAGGCGTAGAGCAGTTTCCATCACGCTGTGCCAATGCGGTTTGGTGGTAGAAGTTACGGGTTGGTTCAAGTGTGTCAATGTTGTCATACTTCCACTAAGTCTAATAAATACTATCTGGGAATAGCCAGGACTAGCGTGTTTAGAAACAAGGAAGCGTGCAAGAAATTTAGTAGCGGTCATCGTTCTGACTCCGGACCGCGCCCGATATTGCTTTACTAAATCGCTTAAGATCAACGCAAATCGTGAGGATATGCGCGCTGCTTTGTGTCCAAAGATATTAAGTCATTTTAAGAGAAAATGGCTAGTATTGGGTACATTAATAGCTTACAGGTATATTTTACGACAATTTTTAACCTAACCTAGGTATTATTGTGGTAGACCGTACCTTACTCGATTCCGGAGGCACCACCATCACACCTACTTCTGCCTAATATTAGTTATGTCAAGCTATATTTTCTATACAGAATGTAGCTTTAAGTATCGACATATTAGGATACATAAGATGCAGCCCTGTGGTAGATGGACAGACGGACGGACGGACCGACCGACGGACGGACGGACAGACTGACAGACGGACAGACGGACGGACGGACGGACGGACAGACGGACAGACGGACAGACGGACAGACGGACAAACGGACAGACAGACAGACGGACAGATGGACAGACGGACAGACGAACAGACGAACAGACAGAAAGACGGACAGATGGACGGACGGACAGATGGAAAGACGGACAGACGGACAGATGGACAGACGGACAGATGGACAGACGGATAGACGGACAGATGTACAGCCGGACAGACAAACAGACAGACAGGCAACGAACATACGAGCAGAGGGTTAGACGAACAGCAAAGCCTTAGTAATAGGTTTCCGGTGGCACTCTCTGGATACGGAACCCTAAAAATAATACCTAGCCTGAGCAATGAAATTTTGAAATATAATACGCAATAAATAGATTATGTTACTATACAATACTTTTAATACAAAGATTATTTGGAGAGTAATTGAAGCTACTTTTAGAATTTGCTAGTTCCGAAATTAAATAATATTACAAGGTACAAAAGCAATTTGCTTTGATAAGTCCGCATACCTTTGTTTCATCTCATAATCCAAGACTTTATTAATTTTAGCAATCTTGTACAATATCATTTTATTATTTTATAAGTTACTTTTTAGTAAAATCGTTCCGAGGGTGACTGTTAAAATCAGGTATTTTTGAATAATATAGAAAACATAAATCGCTTTTAAATTATAATTATGTTTTCCGTTTAGTCTAGCCTTCAGATTTGAAATTGGTAAGCTGTAAAAAGCAAACAGTCTATCCGATTTAGGATGGTCGTCCATAGATATCTATAGCTGACTCTAAGTCCGGAATTTTATGTAAGATCATACATACATACATACACACATACATACATACATACAAACATACATCCATACATATACCTAAATGCGTTGCTTCCCCCTGAAGTTTAGCAACGCCCGTTAAATAAAACAGCAGATTTACACCAATGCTATTGGGCTGAAATAGATGTGATATCGTCGTCGTACCATGAAGAGTTTAACATTGTAAGTAAGCATAAGATCATGTTAAGCCTCAAAGGTTAATATCACTTGCTCGTGGTGTACCCTGGGCGCTTAAAACATCGAAGTTAATACTAACACTAGTTGGGATACAATACGGAACCTTTTTTTTATTTTTAATTGTGTAGTCAGCTTCTAACAGCTTCACCAGTTTTATTGAGATGAGCCCCTGATGGTGATCAAGCCTGGGAGGACAGAAGACTACGATCGGGAAGGGAGGGATGGTTTTGGCCCTCGCATACGGAACCGTACGCGATCCACTCGAAGGGTCGTATCGTGTGTATACCTCTCACTCTCGTAGTTAATTATAAATCATAATTAAATTTTAGTCATTTAGGAGAAAAATTAAGAGCTTTTCCACTTTTAAATTGAGTTATTTATATCGTTTGATTTTGTTTAAGGGTAATGACCTTTCTTTTCCACGTCATCTTATTTTATCCTTTTTTTTTGTAATTACGAGACAATAATATAACAAAAGAAGACTCAAAATAATGTTCGTTGGTATGTACACATACATATATGATATGTTTGAGTTTTTGTTTCTGTTTAGATTAATTTGCCATGTCGATAGCTGAGTTTCGATTAAACTTGTGTGAGCTTTCAGAGAGTGGAATAAAGCCCAGTCTAATCTTCGAAAATTTTTAAGGTTCTTGCGTAAAACTATGTCCAAAACATAGCTCTGAATAGAAATAGTGAAACGTAACGAAGAGATCCGAATTGCAAATTTAATCCAAATAAAATTGAAGGCGAAATAAAATTTCAGTTTCATATGAAAAGGTACCTAACTTAGTCCTCGACATAGTTTTAAATCGCGAGAGTGGCACTTGGCTTCCAAAACGCAATAACTTTAAATTTACTGGGTTTAGTGATTCTGGATATAAATGAAAATGTTACAGGCCTCTAGTGGGGTAATTTGCTTTGATGATTTTATCAAAGGTAAACTGTCATAATTTTACTTTTTATAGGGAATAAAGTAATCCACGTAGAAGTGGCGCTCAGCGAGGTCAGTTTAATAAAGGTTCACTTTTAAGTAATAGCGTACGACTTTGGAACTCGGGAGTACGTTGTCTTTTTAAGGCTTCGCACAGAAAGGATATCTTTCACAAAAAGTTGATACGTGCGGGATTTTCGCCTTGTTTTTTTTAGGTTTTCGTAGGAAGGAGCCCGAAATATCTAAGCAGTCCTTCCGTCGTTGTTTGTCCGTCCGTCTGTTCGTTCATTCATCCGAATATTCATCGTATCTTTCACACTACTATAAGGGTCATATAAATGAGAAGTTGAGGCACGGTAGGTAATAAGGTTTTTCCTAGAATATAACGAGATATAATAGCAGATATTCAGGTCTGCAACTCTTATCTATGTCTCATTGCTGGGCATGCGTGCATGCATGAGCATTTCACCACGATGCTTCAATACAGATTACCGGAGACGTACCAGTACAAAATGTTGTGACGATCCATACGACGTTCGACGAAGTTGAATGACTGATGATGAAGATGAATATAACGATCTGTTCCTATTTAGCGAAATCGCTATTTAGCGATAAGGCCGCCTGTTTTATTGTTTCGAAAATTACTCATGTTAATGTATTTATCACAATCTTGGCACTAATATATTGGCACTAATGTATTTATCGCAATTTATCTTTGGCACTATAAGTGCATTATTATTATAACAATTAAACCGATTAAAAGCGACCTCCGATGTAGGGAAGCGCGCATGTTTAGCGCTCGTATTGACTAACGGTGACGACGTAAAGCGGCGCAGGGAAGCGCGCTTGTTTAAGGCTCGTATTCACTAACGGTCAGATTATGTAACACCGAAAATGATGCTCATCAACAACGTGCAGGTCTCGGGAATAGTATCGAAGGACTGCTATAAACACTAATAACTGCAGAGAAGTAACCCGCGCATATCGTGTTGTCTGGCTTTTGGGTGTGGTAGGTGATCCTAACTAAGCCGGTGGTCGTGGGTTCGATTCTCAGGACAAATATTTGTGTGATGAACTTTAATATTTGTTGTCTGGGTTTAAAAAATATATATGTATTCAGGAATATATTTATCAGTGGTTACCATAGTACAGGCTTTGCATAATTAAGAATCAGATGGTTGTATGAGTTGTCCCAAAATGTTTTGACGTGCCGCGTGGCGGTGCTTTCACCATACCGGTCTGACTGCGTGTCAAGATTCCGGGTTCGATCCCCGGCCAGTCAAAAATCTAAGTGATGAATTACATTTCTGTACTGGTTTTGAGTGTTTGTGTCTCGTGTTTATGTGTGTCCATGGTACACAGGGACTCCTAGTTTGATGCTATGCTTGTAAAAAGTGATTTAAAAAAAAATGTAACGTTTATTATTAATACTAATAGTTTAAGATGAACTAAAACAGCTGACGGTCACCCTTACTGCAGATCTTTTTAGGTCTTACTGATGTATATTACAATAATTCAAAATTATATACATATGATCGTAAATCACAATAATTCTACGCCACACCTAAATGTCGTGATCAGCTGCTTACCGCGCTTAATAATGTCACAACGTGAGGCAAATATGACTTGTTAGTATTTGGTACGTAACATATTTATTTGCAGCCTTTAATAACGCTTGGTTCCTGTTTGTACGTTTCAACAATATTTCACGTAACAAATTACGATTTTGTTTAAAGTGCGGTAAGTAGAGCACGCGTAGTACTGCGGTTTGTATAGATTTCAATTGATCTATAAAGTCAAGCAACTTTGAACCCGGTCGGTTATTGGATGGGTAGTGGCTAAATTTTACGCATGCTTCATGCTTTGGAGGGTTACGTTAAACCACCAGTCACAGGTTTTCTCATCGGATTGCAGTATTTGAAGCTTGTCGGAAGCCTTATCATCATCATCTTTGAAATCGTTCACACAGGTTGGCCACTAATCCATACCCTCTCCATCTATACGCATTGGAGCTGCAAATTTACAGCCAACTAAATTGTCATTTGCTAATAAAACTTTAGCAGATGGGGAATAACTTATAACTTTCATCGCAATCGGATTACTTTCTGAAACAACAGACGTATGATTATTTATATTTATTTCTACATAAATTGCAGTCTACACAGTTTATTTATACATGTTAATAAACTAATATTTAGCATCGGATTGTTAAAAACATCCTATAAGATCTGTTAAACAGCTCGTCACGGAATAGTAACGAGGGGGCGCGGTGGAGGCGTGACGTAAATGAGACGTATGTAAGTTAAATGTCGACAAATACGAGCAATGTGATGAATTCATGTAATGTGTGGGATATTTATATTCAACAACAACCCAATCTTGTCCCACTGCTGGAAACGGGTCTTCCCAGAATGGGAAGGGTTGGTTGGTCCACCATGATGGGTATATGCGAATTGATAGATTTCACACACTACGCCATATATTAGCACCCAAACGGTTTTAGTTTCGATCCCCGGCCAGCCAGGTCATCTAATAATTAATATGAATTTCTGTCTTGATGGTTTGTGTACTCGTCTTCTTAATACATAGAACTTTGATTATGTTATCATTGACACATATAAATAAGTGATAATTAATTTCTAAAATGCACACAGCTTGAAGAAATCAGAGACGCATATCTGGGGTTCAAACCCCGGACCTCAGCATTAAAGGCTGGATGCCAAACCACTAGGCTATCATTGATACTGATACTTGTATTATAAATAAAGTATTATGCGATATAGTTCGAATAAAAATTTTATTTATAAACTGATATGTGGGTAATGCGGATTGCATCTGTTTATAAATTAACGACTGTATTATAATTAAAGTCTGTATGATCTCAGTAGACTGTATAATGGAAGATCAAGAGACTACAGTACAGTACAGTACAATATAGTACTCTTGTCCT
>DWJS01000674.1:0-10532 GCA_018248975.1 Codatractus imalena | reverse complement strand
ATTTACTACCAGCCCGTTTGTTGCTAATGACGCCCTCTTATTATTTGTAATATAGGGTGGGTATTGTGTATTCACTTATACCTATTGGTATCTAATAATCACATTTTCAAATTAAGTAGGTAATAATCAAAACCTACACACATTATATTACATTACTAATAGCCAATATTACAATGGGGTGATGATTCTTTTTATAAGCATTTATTATATTGAAGGTAATATAAATAATATATTGAGTCACCTTTATAACTCATAAAACTGCCTACTTAATTTCCCGTTAAATAAAAGTAGGTACACATACCGTCATTTCATTTA
Source organism: Codatractus imalena (assembly GCA_018248975.1). Taxonomy (NCBI): domain Eukaryota; kingdom Metazoa; phylum Arthropoda; class Insecta; order Lepidoptera; family Hesperiidae; genus Codatractus; species Codatractus imalena. The sequence goes on along the minus strand of DWJS01000674.1, from coordinate 10,217 downwards.
CGTATGTGCTTACGGCATAAAATCTTACTCAGCTTGTAACCTGAGCCTTGTTTGTCATCAGCAAAGTAACCTTTGAAGATTGCTGTTAGATATTATTATTATTGGTGTAATATGCTTTGTTCATTTGTTCAAAAATGAGATTAGTTCGGAATTTTTAACTATGTACCCACTAATTTTTCAATCTGTTACTATATTAATATTATATAACAGTTTAAGATTCTAGGAAGTACCTTTCAGGATCTTATATTTAAAAGGAGTGAAATAAATATACAGTTTTGGTCTTAACTCTAGCTGTCTTTATTTTCCATTTCCTTATAGAAAATACTTTTACGAAAAACAGTACAGCGAGCCGCCCGCGCGGCACCCGCTCGGGGCGCGCTGACTAGTGTCGCCCGGCGACCCGACACATCCAATACTTACGTGAAAACGATAAATAATACAAAAAAATACTGATAGCGCGAGATCGAATACATCTTACAGGGACTTCTCGATTTTGATGAGTTCAGCGATGCCGTCGTACATCTCCTTGACGGCGTCGTACTCGGTGAGCCCCATGCGCCTCTTGTTGGAGACGTCGTAGACGCCGCCCTCGGCCTCGGTGTGCTCGCCGCGGGTGCCGCGCACCTGCAGGTGGTACTTGGCCGCCACCTCCTCCAGCCGCGCCTTGTCCGCCGCCAGCTTGGGCAGCTTGATGTGCACGGAGGCGCGCACGGTGGTGCCCAGGTTGGTGGGGCAGAACGTCAGGAAGCCGAGTCGGTCGTTGTGCGAGAACGGGATCCTCTTCTCGATGTCGTTCACTCCGCTCACGAGCCTCTTGTACACGGTCTTCAAGTCGCCGCCCATCTGCATCGAGATGATGCGGAGGTGGTCCTCCTCGTTGCACCACACCAGGAAGGTCTTGTTCTCGTTGTGGTAGATGCCGCGGCCGCTGGGCCAGAAGCGGCACGCGTTGGCGGCCTGGAGGAATCGGTCGCCCTCCTTGAACAGGAAGTGATCGTCGATGAGCTGTTGCTGGGTCTGCTTGGACATACCGGTCAGGGGGTAGAAAGTACCCTTGAGTTCGCCCTCGAGACCGGACAGGGTGGAGGAGACTTTCTCTTCCATCTCCTTGTATTGTGCCTCGGTCAGGCAGGGGTTGAAGGGGTATCCCTCCAAAGAGCGGCCGCAGCGCACGCGGGTGGAGACGATGAACTCGTTGGCGGGGTCAAGGTTTCCGAGGGTCTCGACGTCACCCCAGTTCTTTGCTGGGTGCTTGTCGGTCTTCTTGAAGCCATTGTGGTAGTCCTCGATGATGGGGTCGAAAATGTCAGCGAAGACCGTGTACGCCTCGGCGTCGGGGGCGTAGATTCCAACACCCGAATCTAAGTTCTCAATACCTAGAAAATAAGAATATTGAATTTATTATTAAGTGTTAAAAACTTATTGATTTTGAATGTAGTAAGGCAACGAAACTGATATAAGGCTTTCAAACTTTATCTTCAGCGGCAGCGACGTGTCTGTTGATGAATTTAAGAGCGTCAGTGACTACTTTTTCAGACGGGCAGCATATTTTCATTATATAAAAATGGAACTAAATTATATTACTTGTAATAACCCTCCCAACGGAAGTTCCGCGCTGGTCGCTGTCGTTCATGGAAATCCGTAACTCTAAATGAATAGAAGTCCGTCTGCAGAGGTCGCAAATGCATTGCCACTTGAGAGACAAAGTTGGAATTTCTCATGGAATATGTTTCTACAATACCACATGCTGTCTTTAAACCATTTAGCACCGATTAATACTGCTGTTATAGGCAGATTTAGGTGTAGGTGGTGCCTTCGTAACGGGTTCGTAGTCGTACTAAATAAGAACTAGGGTATGGTAGTCGCGCTGTATTATAGAATGAGTTTTATTCACAACTTAAGTTCACGGCGGACGTTGCCTGCTTAAAAAAACTCGCCAATATAAAAAAAAATATATTGGAACAGAAGCGCCAATTACCGGATGCTATTGTGAGTTTAGGGACCTACTCAAAAAACCAAAAATTTAATCAAAACGATTGATTTTCTGACTGATTTTATCAGAGTTCAGGAATATACATACAAGTATGTACAAAAGAACCATATGTAGAAATGTAAAGAGTTTGTCTATCTATGTTTATAAAATACAAGAGTTCGTATTACGTATTGTGACCTTGTAGCGGAAATTTGGTCCTTAGTACATTTTGAACGTGTTACATTTTTAAATGAATCACTAAGTTCCATGAATTGACCGTAGGTACACAATGATGAACGAATAGAATTATTGAATTATATCTTAGAATGGCAATGGCAATAAAAATTTGTTGATTTAAATTGAACTCCTTTAGGAGCTCGCCTCAAAAAACCCGGTAAAGCTGTCAAGGCAACTATGGCCAACAGCAACTACACATTCGAAAAAAAAAGGCAATAAAAATGGTAAAAGTACACATATCGATATTTTTAATAACAGAATAGAAGTTTGAAAATATGTTTCGGTCGTCGATAAAAAAATTATTGATTGCGAAAATTATCGGAAATATCGTAATTTGCTTTAACACGTAGAATCCGAACATTACAAAATAATAAGATTTTGAACTAATTATTACAGAATAAATCATAATTACTACAAAAATGTTCTAGAAACTGCATTAATCTTTAAGCCTTTATCGGGTATTATCTATTATCAATTAGATACAGCTGATAGCAACCAGTAAGGTGCAGTGTTAAAAAATATCAAGACCCATTTAATTTTAATATTACGTCATTACATATATAAGTAAAACGTAGGTGTATAATATTTCTCGTTTATAGTTTTTTTAAACGTAACTTACGACCTAAGTTATAATGCCATGAAATGTAAATCTTAAAAAAAAAAAACTCTTTTCTAACGTAATTGTTAATATTGATACAATTAATAATTTGCCAAAATAGTTAATATATCGAGCTGCGTCTACTGAAAAAGTGAGGTACCTACCAGACTGGATGCAATCCAAGAGGGTTGATCCGAAGGAAGTTTTCTTGTTCTTCAGAGCATCGAACACTTCCCTGGTAAGGTATTTCTTCAGCAGCGACTTGGAGTCAGAGCCCTGGAGCTTGCTGAAACCAGCCTCCAATTTCTCAAGGGTTGCGGCGTCAACCATAGCTGCAGCTTTTCTGAAAATATATACATTCAACTTTAACATATTATACTCACAACAAAAGTAACAAATAAACAAAAATAAAATATCCTAACGCCTACAAAGCCGCACAAGTCGCTCTCGTACACATTTTAGTTAATAGAAATTTTATTTAAAACGAAATAAAAACGTTTCCCCACGAAAACGAAATGACGTTTGTGACGTTTAAAAATAAATCAGGAACGCCGTGCCCCTTGCCGCTTCGCGCCACTTGAGTACTTATTTTTTTAAATTAAAACATTAGGGACGTACCCACTACTTCCGGTATCGAGCGGATATGTGGAATATCTAGTAAAAAAGAAAACAAAACATTAAAAAACAAAGCTGGACTTTCTTAAATTTCGAAACTTATGATGCTTCGTCGTTAAATACCATTCATTTACGCAAGTCAGCATTTTACCGACAAACAAAATATTATTCACACAAGGATTATGACTAAGATAGGTCATTTTAACGTACATTTATTCGGAAATTTACGAACCGTCTGATGAGGTAATACGCGAGAACAGCGCCGCCGCAAACCACAATGGGAACGGTGATTTTCAGTTTATAATTCATGGTAATGGTTAACTAACGCACTAGGGGTATTTCTATTAGCGTGAGGGTCTAGCGGCTGAGGGCGAGTAATGTGTTACGCAGAACGTCGGAGCTGGAATTGTCGGAACACACCCAGGAATACACACGGTTTTGTAAAATTACGTAATTTAGGTAGAGGTCGCCTTGGCCGCGCGCAAGTCGACGGATGTGTCAGCTCACTGCGCACCGTGCTGGGCCGCGGTGCGCAGCCGTACCTCGGCGCCTCCCACTCACTGCCCGAACACGATCGAGTTATCGCGTTTCTTATTACCTAATTGTATTCACTTATGACTGAATCGCTGTTACTTGACCACTTCATTTATCAAAATCTCGAATTACCGTATCAACTTATTTTACCTCGAAGCGTGTCAGTTACACGTTCACCGGATTGAATGTATTATGCAAAAGTAGGCACTTCAACCACAATGTACGATTTATAGATGCACTTTTAATTACAACTTGCCGCAACATTAAATTAAAACTGAAATGCTGATTTGCAATACAGACACAAATATTAATTTGACTACCTACTATTAATTTTTAATATGACTACCGATTTAATCAATTCTAGTATTTGATATTGATACCACGTTATTATTACACAACTTTACATCTACTACATAAATCTTACTTACTACGTTTAAGGTTATAAGCATTGACATTCAAAGGTTAATTTCGATCGAGGCGCAGAAAAATTCGGCACAAAAATAACTTTATGGAAAAAAATCAGATCAGAAGTTAATAGCTTTCATTACAGTACTAGGGCTTCCGAAAATCTGTACGGTGCTTAAAATAGGTAACATTATAATAACTAGTGAAATATTTACCATGTCAGCATGGAACTGAGATTGATGACGCAACGATCATGGATCTCTTGACGGATCACGAAACACTCGAACCACTTCAAAGTACCAGGATTTCAGAGAATCGCGAAGGTTATTTATTCGACCGGACGAGGGCTGCACACTGCATTGAAGACTTATGCAGTACCCAATGTGACAGCTCGCCCCACGTCCGTCTACCGCGCATCCAGTCTGCGCAGCACGACTTTTATTCATTAATACACGGAATTCCCAAACGCTCCCCTACTTCATTAAATAATAACTCAAACAGGGTTGTTTAATTTTCATTATTAAATTTCGAACCACCCCTGTTTCGAGGTGTGGTTCAAACATTATTGGTGCGTGACACGTGGTCTGTTTAGGGAGGTTAAGTCGTTTTCAATACGCGTACAATATGTTTGATCAATGTTTGTTTGTTTATTACAAGGAATACTACAATAGTTAGAGCAATACAAATTGGGCAATTATGTAAAAATAATAGTATAAAAGTCGAAAAAGATATTTTGTTTAGTAAACAGCGCCACGCCCTTAGCTTTAAGACTGAGCTTTTAAGCTCGCAATCGGATCAATGCCCCGTTAACAGCATAAATCGTTGAAATGGAACAAACTTGACGAATACATTAATTTAGTTTTATACTCAGTTCAATTGAATACAATTGAAAGTTTAATTTAATACAATCGAATAATAATTCGATATTCATTTCATTGCAGCTTCTGTAAATGTTTCAAAAAGTTTACGATACGAAAGCAAAATGAACTTGTAAAAGATAAAAGTTGTATATTGTAACCTTATTTGTTTAAAATTAAATTAGGTAAAATTAATTTACAAAAAAACATGTTTTCCTAATCTGCCACAGACAAAAAATGAATGCCTATAAAAATATTTATTCACCGACATAATTTTATATTTACGACGCCATTAAGGCCTTTTATTTCGATAAGAAACAATATACTAATTGAGATTTGGTGATATTTTATAGGATGCAAACCTTTTTATGTTCTAGTGCTGGGCACGGTTTCATCTACAATGAGGGACGCTTTGAGCATAGTCCACCATGCTACTCCAATGCGGTTTGGAGCAGCATGGTTAGGGTTAGTGCAGCCGTGTTGATGTTTTTAAACGTCTCACTGGGCCTCCGACAATGTTTAATTACTGCTATCCAACGTTAACAATCAGGACCTACCGTTTGACGTGACCTCCGCAGTACGGAATCACTCATGGAATATATGTACATAGCTACTAGCGACTACCCTTCCGGTCTGAACGTGCCCGACGTTACTTGATTTTGTATAACGGTTGCGATCTACACAACTTACGAGTGGGTTTTTATTATCCGAATGTTTTGACATCAAGAATGATATATAATTAGTGAGAAAGAAGCTATAAAATCAAGAGTTATTAGTAACGGGTTAGCTATATAATGATAGCATAGTCGTATCGATTGTAAAACATTCGTGGGAAAGATTCGCACAAAATGGTCTTTTGTTCTCGGCCAGTTGTTTTAACTTTGCTATTTAATGGAATGAATTGTAAGATCCATATGTTTTTCCGTATTTATATATATATTTCTACAAAATATTCATTGTATTGTTTGCGTCTCAATTTAGGTACAATATAAATCAGTGATTCCCAGAATGGTTCAGGGGTCCTCTAGGGGTCCACGGGAGACTCGATTGGGATCGTTGGCGTGAAAAAAATCAAGGCCCACACGTTCTAACCAGGGGTCCAAGACAATTCATCCCGTGTGGGTACTAGGTTACGAAAATGTTGGCTTGATTTTATAAAACAAATAACACATTTTTAACGGATTTCAAAAAAAGGAGAAGGTTATCAATTAGACTATTATTTTTAAATACCCCATTAATACTACATAGGCAGATACTTTACGACGATTATGTCTTAAAATGAGTAGGTAACTAACTTCACAATAGGTATCCTTACGACTAATACTTAGCCGCGACGCATATTCGCTTCGTTAGATTTAATCTTCGCTGTTTAGACGTGTTATGAGAATATGGTAGAAATGTAGCAGGTTCATAAAAGCCAGCGAAATGTTCAAAGTTCTACGAGGAAACTAAAACTGAGAACCTCTAATAACTATCAATAAACATGAAGTGACTGTGATAAAAAACTGCATTTACACTTTATATTTATAATGCCTAGTTTTAATTCTAAATGTTAATTATTTTAGTATCTTACCAAATAAGGCAAATTTTAGTTTCTTACGTCTAACATCTTCAAACGCGAACGTAATAAGGAAATTTTCCCATATCGTCTTTATATATACTAGTCCTCAGACTAGTATATATAAAGACGATATGGGAAAATTGAGTATATAATAGGCTGCACCCTCTTTGTAATACAATATTTAGTAAGGGAAGTCAATGGCAAATACGTGCGGAATCACAATTGATCGGTCATAGTGTGGGTCAACGACCTCTACTATTTTAATATAACGATGATTCCTTTATATTTCATAATTATGTTTTATGGAACAGTTTGAGTTTTAATCTATAGCACCTATTTTTTTTTTAAATCATGCGCGGTTTCCAAATTCACCCTTGTATTGTGAAAACATCGTGAGACAACCTATATGTCTAAGAGTTGTGTTAAAAACTTATCAAAGGTGTGGTAAGTGTACCAGTCCGCGTTTGGTCAGCGCGGTGGACTACAGCCGTCGGCTATCAAAGGGTGTCTAGAGGACCCTTTTAAAGCTCCACTTTCCGTCCATCACAGGACTGTATTTAATCTGTATTCGGTAGACACTTGAAATTAATACATAGAGTGTACCTTTACGGCCGCTACAAATACAAATAATTAAAAAAATCAAAAGTAAACTGAAGGCTTAAAAATTATGACAAATATGTATCAATCCACGCCGTATACGTCGCCATGTCGCGGCGAAATGACAGTACCTACGTCCTACATAAAGTGTGATATCGTTATATTTTGTTACAATATTCGGCGGTATTTATATATTTTGAGCTTGACGTTTTTTTTTAATTCATCTTAATGACGATAGTACGGAACCCTTCGTGGGAGTTGGAGTGGGAGTTCGACTCGCACATGGCTGATTGTATCGCTTAAAATGCTTTAAGCATGGTCCGATTTAAAAAGTTCAGTATTTTTTTTATTAAATACTTTAATAAATAAAAGTAGGGAAAAAATGATTAATGTCGGTTATTTTTACATCTTTAGCGTGGTAATTATTTTAAAGTGATTAGCGTCGTAATTTTATATAATATATATGGTATATAATATACACGGCTTAGCAATGTTGGTTGGTCCGTATCTTGTGAAGTAATGCGCCTCTTATCAGTCCTAAACGGTTCCCTCGTTGAAATAGTTTTCGGACGCTAAGAATAGAAATAGTTTAGGACGTAGATTAGATAACACATATTTTTTCTATGTTACTTATTACCTACTGGAGCATTAAGTAAAGTTTACTGACTATCAAGTTATATTAAGTTGTATGTATGCATAAGGTATATTTTCCATAACTAAATGTTAGCACCATACTCTGTCACGCTTCTACATATTGTTTGTTCTAATATGTAGAGTTGACCAATAAATTAACAATAAATGTAGTAAATACAATCATTTGCTAGTGATAAAGTATAAGACATAATCAAAGTTTATTTGAAAGTAAACGTAGTAGTCGGACGGTAAGATAAAATGAGTTTTATAGACCTGCACATTGCGAAAGAAATTTTAGGCTATTATTTTTGGATATAGTTAATCCGGAACCGGCAATCTATCTTCACCCCTCTGCAGTATGCGCTGCCTGCCATATGGCCGCATATATACGCGGGAGTTCAAAGTATGAAAATGGTTCATGGGTTTTACGTGAAGAGAGTGGGAGTCGGGACAATGGAAGGGAGCATGTGCTGTGGTCAGTCGCACAGTGTTTGCGTATATGTACACTTGTATATTCTAATTAATATTGGTTAAAGCCCTAGGCGGTAATAGCCGGCGACGTCATATTGCGTTGACACGTATGACAGCTACATTAATAAGACCTGTTGTCTTCAGGCGGTGTTGACATGGAATTAGTTTACGCATCGATATCGACCTATATACAGATATATAGGTATCTGCTAACTTTTAACAAACTTTAACGAAGTTCTTAATTCGGCTGTATATTTTATGTTTGTTACCTCAGAACTCCGTTATTTATAAACCAATGTGAAAAATTGTCATTTTTGTGGGAAAGGTGATATTTTCAAGGCGATATTTCCAACAATAACAAAGAACGATACCCATTTCTTTTTTTTCATTGGCATTACATGTTGGAATAAAAGATACACCAAGAAACTCCATCAAATTGAACTGCAAACTGAAGTAATAGCGAGTAAAAATGTAGGTGTTATTATTGGAGTAGGATATTTTTAACGAATTTAGCGTGGTAGTTTTAGGTGAGATACAGTACCAATACAGAAGCACAAGCACAAGAACAAGCCTAGGAGAACCCGGTACACGTGCACTAGAGATAGAGATGTTACGCTGGTGGTTTTTATCTGATCCGAGGTCGGAATCGGACTCTATAAATTTGGTACGCGCGAAATTTAAGTGATGAATTTAGATTTCTGTTCTGGGTCTGGGTGTTTGAGTATCGTCTTTGTGTGTGTACATGGCACCCACGACACAGGGAATCTTAGTGTGGGGCTATGAGTGTAGAAAGAGTAAAAAAGAGTAACTGAATTTAGTTATTTTGTGACGATTCATATATTCGTCTATTGTTTCAATATAACTTTCGCGAATTCACATTGAAATGTTTAAAGTGTAAATAGCTGGGAACATACAAAATTGCACCAAAAAAGTGTATACACTATTCATACATCATTCATACGCGATACTTTTTGAACACATCTTGTATACTCATTTTTCTGAATACGTTTGCTCCCAGATATTTGGATCAAATGTTTGAATATACCTTGAATATCTAATTCAAATAACTTCTAGCAAGCGAATTCGAATGAACGGGTGCATAATGTATTTTAGTAAAACGTACTGAAATTAAATTTAGTAGGTACTGCGACTTATTAATGTCAGATATCACATATACTAATCTAATAGTCTTCAGTAGAGCTATGATAGTCTAACGGTATGAATATTGGCAAATTCTATAAGAGAACTCAGTAATGTTTTAAAAAAGTGTGTTTCAAACTTTTTAATTACAAGATACCCCTTTACGAGTTGGAAGTTGGAGTGAGTTTCTAGTGACCCAAGATTGCCCAAGAGCCACGATAAACTATAAAGCTAAATAAAAAAAAACAATTGTCACGCTAAGCACGTTAAAAAGTCGGTTGGACTTCAATCGCAACACTAGCAATTTTTGCTAGCTGTAACTGCACTTGCTGAACAGTTGTCAATCTAGAACGTCCTTGACCATAGATAAGTCTTGACCTAATGTCATGACCCTTGGATTGTCATAAACCTCCCAATATTTCAGGCACTATACATTTTCTATTCGCCTGAGGAGTTTCCTGCTGCATCTTCGGAATCCGAGGGCAAAGATCCAATGCCAAACAAATTAAAATGAACTTTAAAAATTGATCCCATTGAAAAATGGACCGCCTAAAATATAGTATTTAATTGTAATTAATACAAATATACATCTAGAAA
>DWJS01000673.1:0-10534 GCA_018248975.1 Codatractus imalena | reverse complement strand
AGCAATGAAAGTGTTATTGGTAAATGAAATAACCATTTTAGAAAAACATACTGAGAAGATTTTTTTAAGCCATCAAAAATATATGTAAAAAGTATATGTCATTATTTATCTCCTTATAGATAGATATTAAGACAAATTTGTGAAAATATGTAATAATACTGTGAATATGATATAATGATATATTTTTCTTAAACACTTTGTGCAGGGACTTATCTAAACTAACCAAAAATATCATCAACATGAAGATAGAGGCTAATGATAAGCCTAAAGAAACTCAAATTCTGTCGTCCCAAAAGTTAGATGCACTTAGAGACATCCTATCAAATCACAAACCAATTAAAGTTAAGCCTATCAATGTGGAACTGAGACAGCAATTGGCAGCAATGCATAAGAGTTACAAGAAAAGTTTAACGGAAAAGTTGGAGCCTACAACAAGTGAATTGCCAGAAAAAACTGAACCAACTCAGATACCAGTACTAGTTAATCCCCCGCCTAGTAAGTATTTGTTATATAAAAATTAAAAATTACATTATTATCAACCTATTTGTGTCCTGCTGTTGGGCATAGATCTCTCTTACAGTGAGGTTTTAACCCAAAGTCTAGCATACTAGCCGAATTTAAATTGGTGAACTAGGTGATTAGAGTCCAGAGGCACCAACACTGTACCCATTTCTACCAAATAACAATAGTGTTAACTGCTGTATTCTTGTTTGAAGGTTGTAGTAAGAGAGAAACACTTAAATTAAGTATTCCAATTAAGTCCTTAAGGGTAGTAGCGCATGACGACGACGACTGACGACCCGTGTGGCGGTGCGGTTACCACACCGGTCTGACACGCAGAGGGTTAAGGGATCCCTGGCCAGGCAGAAATTTAAGTGATGAATTTAGATTTCTGTTCTAGGTCTGGGTGTTTGTGTATCGTCTTTGTGTGTGTCCATGGCATCCACGACACAGGGAATTCTAGTGTAAGGCTGTGAGTGTAGAAATCGTCTAAATCTATAAAGCGTCTATCTGTGGTTGACCTTATTTACGACTTGGTTGACTATCAGGATATCTCCTTTTACTGTAAAGAATTTAAAAACACAATATACAAACAACCTGGAACTCTGTGTATAAACAATATCCTTCTATTGAATCAAATTTTGTATTGTTTCTCAACTTCTCTATTACTCATCTATTATATTTTTTATTTATTTTCAGTACCAGTCATAAAAATGGAGACAAGACCTGATATTGTAAATGAATCTCCTAATCCGGTGTATACCCCAACGCCGGATGTAAAACCTACGAAGACTGCACTAAACAGCGTCGCCAGGACCTTATTTACTGATGGTAGCTATATTTTTAGGATAGAAGAGACATTCTAAAAATATTTTTAATATGATAGTTTGATTTTTTTTACAATTTCATTTGAGATCATACCAATATAGCTACTGTATGCACCACACTTTGAAGGAAAAATGTGTGACTAGTGGTAGTGCGGTTCCTTAATGCTTAATGGACACCATTCTGTCTGGTCATATTCACATACTACTGAATAATGGTCTATGACCAGCTTATCTTGACTCATTATAGAAAATCTCTGATCATTAACTGTCATTAGACTCCTAATGTAAGACGTATATTTTTTCTATATTTTATACGTATTCTGTATTTCTGTTCTTGTTCATTTATATCAGTCAAATCTTATGTACCTTGCCTTATATGAATCTAATTAATTGACTGTGTGGCACATTACTAGTTTGAAAGTCAGACGATTCTGGATTCATACTTGGCCAGACCAAAAAAAAATAATTTTAAACCATAAATATAGGTTTGTGTTCAGGGCCTTCGTGTTTTAAATGGGTGGTATACCTATCGTTATGAGTTTCCATGGTGTCTACGACTCCGACAAATCTTGTGGAGTTATGAGAGTAATTTATTTATCTATTTATTTATTTATTACAAAACACGGCATTTATTTTTTCTCTAGAACCAAAAGAAGAAATGGCAGAGCCTCCATCCACCCAATCAACGCCTCAAACACTCTTCGAGGAATCGGAACAACCGAGGGTTGACGCGCCCAAAACTATTACACCGACCACAAAGAGTCTCCTTAAAGACCTGTTGCAGAATAAATCACAAGCGAACCTAAATGCTGAACCTAAATCCGATGCTAATACGTTTATGGGTCAAAATATTTGTTCACCTACGGCATTTAGTTGTAAGTTATTGTGTTTTATCTTAGATTGTTTAAAATGAAGGAAATATCATCCATAACCCATTGAAGCACTAAAGCTAGTGGGCTGAAAAGGAGATGAATTTATATCATAGTCCACGCACACTGATTCAATACAGATTGTTACACTTTATATACGTACCTTCGAGAAATTTATGGAATATTTAGGATTCGTCTTTTTTATCACTTAAGCTAGCTATGATAAATTTCTAACAATATATAATACAAATAAACAAAATCTGACTCGAAACTCGTAAACGTTAAATATTAAATCCATCCAAAGATTACTGTCACTTGCTCATTAGCAGTGTCTTAGTTATTTATTTATTCTTATCATAATATACTAACAGTTATAGAGATGCTACAAGGATGCTATAGCTACAAAATTGGTCTTAAGAATGTATAAAAATGCGACTTTTAAATACAAACCAAATACAATAAATTGTTATGCTGTAAAGTGATTCCATTTGTTCAATGCCCCAGACATATACGCGTCATAGGGCACTGAAAAAGTTAACTTTTACTGTATATATAACAAATAAATCCGACAATTTTACAGTTTCAAAACCACCCACGGCGGCTACCCCGTCAGCGATATTTGCGTCTAACAATACGGCTCCAAACGTGAGCATATTTAGCAAATTTCAACAACCAAATGTAAAACTGGAACCTCAACCTCAACCAGCCGCAAGTCCAAGTTCCAACGAAACAGGGGAACCAGATACCTCAACAGCCGTCCAGCTTCCTGACAACAAACCTAACGAGAAACCAATGACAAACCTATTCGGACTGAAACCATCCACAACCAACAATGTTCCAGATGTTCTGAAAAATAACTCAAGAACATTCAATTTCAGTAAACTTGACCCATCCAAGATAACTATAACACCAATTATTAGTGAATCTGACACGTCTAAGGAGAATGTTCCAGAGAAATCTAGCGAAATCCAGACATTTACGAGTGATAAAAAAGAGAATGCTAAGCCATTTTCTTTCCAATTTTCTAATAAAGCACCAACAGCTTCGCCGGCTGGAACTTCACCAGTAATCATAGGTAATATAAAACTTTCCCTTACATGTAATGTATTCGTTGTAATGAAGCCGTAAGTTAAAGTTAATTTATTTTTGCAGTCGATTTTCAAAAACCTGCAGACAAAACTAAATCAGAAGAAACATCTGCTATTTCTATTTTCGGCGCTGCAAATGCATCTACGCCGACACCAATTGGTATTTATGCTTTTATTATTTATTGAATATGAATATCCCACAAATTTCTCTGTATGATATGATATGATAAAAAAATGATTAAATAATTGTTTTTTTTTATAGCTTCAACACCAGAAGCGGCAACAGCTCAAGCGTCTATATTATTTGGATCAGCAGCAAATATTTCCAAGTCAACAACTATTACTCCCTTATCAACACCCTCTTCTATCTTCGGTGCAACCAATGAATCTGAAACAGCTTCAACAGAATTAAAGACTGCAACTACTTCTGGGACGTTTTCCACTACTACAGTGACTACTGCGAGCGTATTCAGTGCGTCATCCGGTCAGGGATCAGTATTTACAGCGTCTACGAATACACAAGGATCATTATTTAGTAAACCTGCGGAATCAGTGTTTGTATCGGCAACAGTAAAGCCTGCCGTTTTTAGCACACCAACAACATCTTCCGAAACGGAAATACCAACAACGCCTACAGACAAATCATCCGCATTTGCAATAACTAGTACCCCGTCTTCAGTGTTCGCTTCAGCGAATGCATCAGCTTATAACACTGAAAGTACTACACAGCCATCCATATTTGCTACTTCGACTGCTCCCTCAGTTCAAAGTGTATTTGGAACTACTACAACCACGTCATCCGAATTTGGAAGTACATCTTCGCCACAGAGTGTTTTCAGCGCCGCCATGTCCAAAGCGTCATTTGGACCGACTACAACCACTCAAAGTATTTTCGGGACAGCCACAGCTACAACGCAGTCATCAGTATTCGGAAGTACTGCACCTACAAGTCAGAAATCAATATTCGGCTCAACAGCAACACAAGCGCCTGTTTTCGGTACATCCACGACACCATCAACACAATCCTCTGTATTTGGGACTGCGACTACACAAGCCAGTTCAATATTCAGCACAACTACGACTCAAGCGTCTGTATTCGGTACCACAACTCAGGCGTCCATTTTCGGAACAACGACGCCCACAACTCAAACATCTATATTTGGTGCTGCGTCTACTCAAGCATCTGTTTTTGGAACAACGACTACCTCGGCTTCCATTTTCAGTACACCAACTCCTACTCAGGCTTCTGTGTTCGGGACACCTACTCCTTCTACCCAGGCATCAATATTCGGAACACCGACGCCTGCAACTCAGGCCTCAGTATTCGGAACACCAACACCGACAACTCAAGCCTCGATATTTGGAACTCCTACAACAACTGCACAAAGCGCATCGCCCTTCGGAGCGGAAACAAATTTGTTCGCAGATGTCAGCATCTCAAGTACTACTGCATCGAATCAAGGAAGCGGAGGCAATATATTTGGGGGCAGGTAAGATAATATAGATAAATTTAGTACAATTTATAGTGCCAAATATTACTGTAATGTAAACAATGTAAAATATATAATGTAAATGTAATGTGTAGTCTAAACAAAAAGCCTACACTAAGCGATTAACCTCTTTATATCAATATTGCATACTTCTCCACAATTTTTAAGTGGCTTATTTTTTGTAGCTTTTTGTAAAATATTTTATAAAAATTGCTGTCAAGCACGCATTTTTCCAGGTTCGATCCCCGGCCAGGTAGACATCTGAATGATACATTTAAATTTCTCTTCTGTGTCTAGGTTTTTGTGTTCTTGTCATTGTCATGTCATCCTAGAGAGGAACTATAAGTATAGCAAGCGGCAAAGTCGAAGACCAACAATGTTTTATTTATATTTTTATATAATTTACTCAATTTCTTCTTTTTTTACAGTTCTTCCGGCTCAGTCTTCGGGAATAGCAATACAAACGTGTTCGGTGGGAAGACCACGTTTGGCCAGCCGAATCCAACCGCGGCCAGCATCTTTGGTGGAGGGACCACATTCGGCCAGAAACCCGCCACGGATTTCTGGAGTGGCGCCAGTAATACTGCTAATACTGGCTTCGGCTCCACAGGCTTTGGTATGATTAAATCTATAGAGATGTGCTATTACAATGTAGTCATTATACTTAATTAGTACGATGATTTGTTTGTGTGAATCTTTTAAACATCTTTTAAAAGTAAGAAAAAGATTATTCTGTCTCATTACGATATTTAAAGTTTTGTTTGTAATATTTTAATTGACACATTATGTATCAGATAGGAAACAATTAGCAGAAGCATGGGGCCATATTATGACCATTCTATATCTATCGGAGATAGAATAAAAGATATATCCACATATCATATATAATAACTAATTTGTCTACGGCAAGAAATAACCGTAGAAAAGGATCTTTCATACTAGTCTATTTTCCCTTTTTACCAGAATGGTCAATCATATATACTATTAACTTATGTACGCATATAAATCATGTGTACGCTTAACTCCATCATATACTTGTACACTTAACTCTAAAACCGCCCAACCGATTTCAATAAATATATTTTAGTATGTATGGGCGATTCTAGCCTAAATGACAGTTTACTCTTACACCCGAAAGGGGGCAATATTGTCGAGAACTATATTTTTTTTCTAAAATATTTTCCTTTTTTTATAACGAAAATAATTAATTATATTTTATCGTAGAAGGATAGCATCTGCTCGCTAGTAGATTGTATATTGTAGTTTCTCTATCGAAGTGCATACATACATACATATACATAAATATTTCAGAGCCTATCGAAAATAAATACTTTTCCATTGTGTACTAGTGTACATATTTTGTTATGTAAGGGTATACTCACGATACGTTTTATTTATTGCCAATATTTCGACCCATTTACACGCATCGTGGTCACGGCGAAACTGCGGTCACATAACAAAATGTGTAAATTCCGCGATAATATTAGTTTAAAATCATAGTGTATATATTGCTACAACCTACTGCGCGAGGCCGATCACACGTGCGCTCCGCACACTTAACACTGTGGCTGATGATATTGATCCATTCAGTTGCATGCTGCGTTCACGAGTTCACGAAGGCTACTTATAATATTATAAATAGATTTAAGAATGTAATTAGTAATTTGTATGATGTACTTATCTAACGCATTAGGGTACCCTGTAATGTTAGATTTAAGTTTGGGTCCTTTTTATTTCTCAGGCCAAACAGCAACAACACAAGCCACGTCAATATTCGGCGGTACCACAGGCGGCAGTTTCAGCACGCCGTCCACCGGACAACCGTTTGGTAGCCCTCAGCAAGGCTTTAGTGGTGATGCTAAACCATCTGTCTTTGGAACACCACAACAAGGTGCTTGTAAGTATTATTACCCACGAATAACAAGCAATGTTTTGTACAATAGCTTGTATAATAATATAATTTGACTCATTAGACCACCTCGGTATAAAGGATAATAGAAAAATATAACAGTAAAATCGAAAAAATAAATAGGTTTATTAATTTGTATCACTACAATTTTCGTTCATATATATTATAAAATCTGTCATTGCCATTAGTTTCATCGAATAACTATTAAATATATTGTTGGGGTCAAATGCTCTTTTTAAACTTGACTTTCTGCTTGATTATCTGCGACGTGATTGGTCACAAGGCGTGGCTAGTCAAATGTCAACGGTGAATCGCTGTTTTCTTATTTCGAATGGACTTTGGTTAAACTCCAGTCACTGCTGATGCTGCTCACAGTGAGAAGGATTTAGGTCATAGTCTACGACGCTGGCTATTCTTATCCAATCCTTAGTGACTTAGGGAAGGTTGCACCCATTTTTGCAATTTTATGGTTATTTTTCAGATATACTTGTATATATTCCTTGCAATTTCGTTACTAGACTCTTAACATAAAGGACGAAATAAAATACACCAGGTTACTGCTCGTTGATGCACTAAAATTATCTCTTGTTTATCAATAATAATTAATAATAAGCTTTTAGCTAAGATAGCTTCAAAAAGCGATTGCTTAGTTATTTTAAAGTTTTATTGTGTACTCTAATTTATTACAGCTCCTGGTTTCGGCGCATCTATGACAGGATTCGGATCAGCATTTGGTGAAAGGTGGAATGGGTATTAAAATATCAATCATACGTATAAATGTTTAATTATATTATATATTAATTTATGAATGGATAAGTTGAAATATCTCTTTAAAACTTGACAATCAGATATATATTTCAAATAATTACATAATATGCACATTGAATTGTATCTGAAAATAAAAAAATATATATTCAGACATGAATGTAACCTTATATAGTTGAGAATTTTGCAGTGTACTGTTTTTGCTTACGGCATTGCGCCTCTATGAAAAAAAGGATATTTATTATTGTGTTCAAAGAAATAATTGTATAAAATTCAAAATTATTTTCTGCGCTTCAATCGACGCAGCGTAATGCAATCAGTCGCTCAATCATAAACTAATGTCTCGATACTGTTGACATCCATTATAAAATAAAACCGTTATAAGTGTATGTAACACTAATGCATACACACGTTTGTGTGTCTGTTTGTGGCATCATAGCTTCCAAACGGATGAACCGATTTTGATTTTGTTTTTATTTGTTTTTGTTTGAAATGTAGTTTGGACGTAATTGTTCTTTACTATGATTTTAGTAAATATATTCGATAACTTGAAGATTTTATGTTATTTTTATTTCTCATCGTTACTCGAGAGTATTTTAAGTTTCATACTTAATAATTCTTTACGCCCACGCCATCCGTTTCTCGATGCAAAAAGTTACCACTTGCTTCTTTTGACTACAGATTCGGTACACCTAAGCCGGGTACTGGATTCAGCGGTTTCAACAAGAGTCCGAGCAGTGGTTTCGGCAGTTCCGCGACCTTTGGCAGTGGTGCTACCTTCGGTGGTACCGCCTTCGGGAATACTTCACCGGGGAAAGTATTTGGAGGCTCTTCACCATGTAAGATTCTCAGTGGCAAACCTTTGCTGACCTACTTTTCTAGAAATGATAAGGATTCAGGCACTTTACTAACGTTTGTAGTAAATGCTGATAAGTAGGTTAAAGTTTGTGAGGAAGTCAAGTATGTATAAGTATGTAGGCTCCAAATGATTTCACTTCCTCTGGATATTTTTATGTTGAATAATTGTAATTTTTTAACTTTTATATTATTTACTTTGGTAAATAGCATCTTGTGCTATGTAAACAACAAAATATTATAAATTATAACCTAATGTATAAATGTGGACCAAATAGCAAAAATTTCAATAGCTGCTGAAGAAAATCTTGAAATAGCGATTTTTTTTTTGGTTTTTCAAATATATAGGATTCTTAGTTTTTTAATTCACAAACGAAACCAAATCAAATGTTATAGTAATCAGTGACTTGGAATCATTTTGCTAGAGAAATTAATAGCATCTTAAGCTGAAAATTGAAGGTCGACAAACACAAGCTGTTTTTATATATGTTGTTAGGCAATCTTTGCAACATGATTTTTTTGGGGCTGGATCATAACTTAGTGATAAAGGTTCTGCTTTGTTCAAATATTTTACTTTAAACTGACAATTACCAGAGGCTCAAAGTTTGTGCTGGCAACCCTATATCATCAGATTTGAAAAGTATGGATCTAAAGTTTATCTGAAATATTTTTGCTTAGCTATTTGCTTCGCATTTAGCTTCAATCAGTTGTCGAATGGTCGAAAGCATAAGATGGTTAAGACGAGAAGTGCCGCTGCAGCAACAATAGTGAGGAGTTGGAACCCGGATTAGTTGCCAACCAGTTTCGGATGCTTTCAAGCCGCCTGTAAAGCCTCTGACAAGGTTTGACGACTGCTATCCAGTGTTAAACTAACGCCTCAATGTAAATGAATTATTACTAATATCTCACCTCAATATCAAACTAACCCAACGATCATGTTAACAGCATTCGCGGCTCCAACCCAGTCGAACGCCACCTTTGAAAGCTTAGCGACTCAGAACACGCTGACATTCGGCAACCTGGCTCAACAGTCTGGCCAGCCGCAAGCTGCGACCCCACCCAGCTTTAACGCGTAAGTGTTTTCTATTTATTTATTTATTATATCCGACTGTATACAGCTTTACAGTTTACGATTGAGACAGACATGTTATTCTTTAAAATTTGGAAGGGATTCGTCTTCCCACATCTAAAGACTGCTTGGATCGTTCTCCATCACACTGCGGATTGGTGGAGAGGATTAGTGGCGGGTTGATGTCTTCGAACACGAAGATAACTACGTGTTAAATAAACCAATCGTGAACAACATAACTTCGTGTTTAATCAACCTATATGGACGATTATTTGACGTCATAAGATGTAAATCAATTAAATCTAAGTCAATTAAATACGCATTACGACGACCCGCGTGGCGGTGCGGTTACCATACCGGTCTGACACGCAGTGGGTTCCGGGTTCGAGCCCCGGCCAGTCAGAAATCTGAGTGATGAATTTATATTTCTGTTCTGAGTCTGGGTGTTTGTGTATCGTCTTTTTGTGTGTACATGGCACCCTCGACATAGGGAAACCTAGTGTGGGGCTATGAGTGTAGAAAGCGTCTTTAGCGTCTTTTATATATATTTATTTAAATATTTATTGAGGATAACTCAAAAACTACTCAGATGTTAATCTAATTTAAATGGGACCACACCGGAAGCAAAAATAACCAAAATCAATTCTCTCAGTAAAAAGTTTCGAGGTATACATAAAAAATATGGAACCAGTTAAAAACAGAGAAACCTTTAAAATCATACGTTGTTATGTTGGTATGTTTAATATCGTATTTATTTCCTTCAGGTCTCCATCTTTCACTGGATGGCGAGGCTGATGACTACACTACAAAGAGCGTGCTAATAAAAAGAAGCACACTCACGGAATGGACAATGACAGTTGAACTCAAGTGTAACTACATTATAATATTCAGATAAACCAGTGTAATCATGAATGCATTTTCTCTATAATTATAATTAATCCGATTGTGACTTATAACATACAAATGTTATAGAAATAATATATTATAGAATGAATGAATTGATATAAAAAATGTATATGTCTGGCTTTGAATTAATCAATAACAAGTCTCCAAAGGTACCACAAATTCATTGTATTTTGATATAAGCTAGCTTGCGCATTGCAAAATAATGCAAAAATATGCAAGTAGATTATAAAACTTACTTTATGCTATTATAAACCT
>DWJS01000672.1:0-10543 GCA_018248975.1 Codatractus imalena | reverse complement strand
TAGGTAATAAAATAAACGGAAGTAGCATAAACGCCATATTATCATATAAAATGGACACTAGTAAATTCGGAACTTTACAAGGCTGGTCAGTGTTTTTGGATCGTGATAAAATATGTGACCGGTTTACTGTCTTGAGTACAGACATTTACGTATTGTCGCTGGCCAGACGTGTCTAAATCGGGTTACGGCAATGCAACGCTAATTAATCTAGTGGATATCATGATTTAGCAGAAATACACGAGAAAACATAGAATTAAGCAAAGAGTAGACTATTAATAACTCTACACGTAATTTATTTGCATTATTTATAAATGGAAAAGTATTCTGAATACAACTTTTTGTTGAGAATTGGAAGATGTTTTTATATGTAATAGAACTAAGTACTTGATAGTTCTCCTGTATTGCATGCATTTTAGCTGCATCTATTTGTGCTGTACACCAGCAGTGGTTGTTTTAAACTCACCATCTTTCAACTATCGATACAATTCTCGGCAGTAGAAACACATTCGTGAGCGATCTCAAGTGGAACTCTAAAATATAACTCACAGTGTATGACCAACTCTTCATTTTCAAAAATGAGGTTTTTAATAGCGAATACGGTAGTAGAGAGCAGTTGTTTTGTTCCTATTTGCATAAAATGATTTCATCGCTTGACGCAATGTTTGTATCGTCGTGAAACGTAATTGATAACGATTTAAGAGTTGTAAAATTATTGAATGATCACTTTCTTTATATTTAAATACAAGAGGCCACACTAGATTCTAAAGGACAAATATCCCAATGCTATTTTCCAAAGTATAAATATTTGCAGCAAACAAAAGAAAAAATAATGCGCATTCGAAAATACAGGTCAAGGTGTGTACCTTGAAAATTGTGTAAAAACTGTACATTTGCGAAGACGTCAACAAAAATAGATCAAAAAGTGACATCCAATCGCCTTGCGCTTAATTATGCGACGTAGTTATTTTTAAAAAGCAAAAAAGAAACACGTACTAATAAATACACTGAGACGAAGGGATGAATAACATTAACCATGGAAAAGAAGCAGTGTATTTGGACTGCATTTTCATTTATATTCTTTACTGGCAGGTGTATAGTGTGAACGTTCATTCTTTGACAACAGCGAAATGTGTCGATGTTTTTAGTCGAAACGTCGATAGACCAAGCTCACGTGATAATGTCCTATTATTCACTACAGCCTGGAATAAATCTAGGCGTGTACGCCATTAGTGCGGTATCAGTAATGTTAACTTGATTAACATTTCTAGTAATGAATAATTCCTAAACAAGATTCTATAACGGTGGACACTATTATAAAGTTTCCAATCAATACCTTTGCTATTGAGTACGAATAATCGTTATAAAAAATATATTCAGATAATGAGCCGATCAACTCAGTCTTTTATTTCGCAAGATCTTTATAAAATACAACTACGCTAAACTGTCTCAAGTGAGTCTGAAGGCGAACTAATCGTCTTGATACCTTGTCCGTAGTTGTTTCTGTTAGAAATATTTTAAGTTTCAAGTAGACAAAAATATTTTAAGTATTAGTTAAGAACAAAAACAACCATATTTTCATTATTATAGTACGAAATAATTTTTGATAACTTTTGTATTCGATCAATAGTTTAACAATATATTAATGTGAGGACGACTTAAGAATACTTTACTATACCAAATCATTAGACGGCATTTGCCTAATGTAAAAGAAGGATATGTGAGTGATAAATTAAGCTAATGAACTGCGCAATCAATCCCAAGATTCTCATTAATTGAGTTATCACGTTAAATCGATTAGTATAATTTTAAAATATACTACATACAATTTTGGACTCGGCATCGAAAATCCAATGAATTTTAAAACTGATGACGTGAGTTCATTGTTTACTTTATTGCATAAGAGTCGAGTGGACGACCATTAAGTTTTATGCAAACGTTTATAGTTTAAGTGTTCTCATTACAACATCTATTGAAGACTAAGGTAGAAAAAGTTAGTAGGCGGGACTGCAGTAGCTTTACCAAATCTATGTTAAAATATTTTTAGCACTGCTGTTGTTATTGGACCATCACGCTACTATGAGACATTTCATTTTAGTCTTAGAGGTTGCACGGTGTGAATTTCTGGTAGGCAGAAAATTTTATATAGTAAAATATACCCAGCTCAATCACAACATCATAAATTAACGTCAAGTAGACTACTTGCCAATATTCCGCTTCCGCAAAAAAAAAAATGTGTTTGGAATTCATCGTTTGATTCATTCATTCATTCCCTCCCCTCATTCATTCATTCCCTAAAGAGATTGAAACCTTTTAACATTATTAAAGTTTCTTGACCCGCAGTGTCATAAAAGCTAAGCAGAGTTGAAAAGAGGTAAAACTTTCCTGCTGATGTAAAGAAACTGGGCAGGGATTTTCTTTCCGCTTTGAATCAAAGTTTAAATTATAATCCATTTGATTTCATAACGGAGCTCAAGGAATTATTTCCTTTTGCGACACCGCTAACAGTTTCAAAGCTACAGATAAAATTAAGCCTGCTAACGAAAGAACATGTAAGCAGATAAAGTAAACCAGCTTGCTGTTCACTTTATGGCCACTAATGCCCACATATATCATTGGATTTGAGATTGGATTGGAGTCACAGTAAGGTCAGCCACCGATGCTATGCTATCTCTGAGAACTGTCCCGTACTTCAAATCCGAACACAGCGTTTAACTGTGATGTTATTAAGTATGCCCAAACAAAAGTACCAACATTCGCGATCCATGAGCGTAGACAAACTTTTTTGATCACTCTTGGTGTTGTTTGCTTAATAAGTTCCGTGCGATAAATTCTCGCATCGATTTCTCAAGGGACAAGAGACAGGTTCACGAACAAATAGCAAAGAGAGCATGGCACCAACTGGTGCGATACCGTGACCTTGGCTTGCTCGTTTGTAGACATGGAATCTTAAGAAATCGATAGGGAAATTGTTTGTATTTATAAACATAGGGCTCAGTCAGTCCTGCTAAACTACTTATTGCGATTTCTATAGACGACACTGTAGCATGATGAATTTAAAAGTGTACAACGCTAACGCTCATGTTTGTCAAAAGTGTCACTTGATCGCATTTGTATGGCCGTTTTAGTATGACAGGGTCATTTTGATTAGTCGAGTAGAAAGTTTTAAACATTGACCACTAAACAAATTTTTCCTTCTAAATCATGTCACATTTCGTTCGATAATATTTTCATCATTTTATTGGTGTTCCATTTTGAGAAGAACCATTTGATACGACTTTGGTAAAAGGATGTTCTGCGAAAAACTATTGATTATAGAGTCAAATTATGTAGAAAGATTTCTTGGCTAGGATTCAGTTATGGGTTCGGGCATCAGTACTCTTGTACTCAGATTTGTTTACGTGATATCCAAAACACTGAATTTTTGTGAGATGCTTTGAGTATTATTCGTTTGTTTATTTAGTCTTTTCGCTTTATTTTTTACTCAGGGCAGAAAACACCTACATTATTAAGACTGTTTGTGTATTTAGATTCCAATCAACATAATTATACGAATTTATATACCTTTGTACAAAAAATGTTACCTCGACATTTTTAGCGTTGTTTCACCCAATGAACATTCACTTCCACATACACAAACAAGACTTGATTTAATTATTCGATTATTATTCAATTTGTTATAAGTATGCTATTAGTGTAAACTACTTAAATGATATTTTATTTAACATATTAATTATAACTTAAACGGCTGGAAGTATAAAACAAAAAAAGTGAAAATTTCTCAGTTTGGGAAAATACAAACCGGACGTGTTTTATCGGTAGGTAATTTATGTTGATAACATTATATCTTATTCACAACACACTCTGACAGTGTGGTTCTACAGTTTACCTTTCAATGTTAAAGACAGAAAATTCTCCCACGCATACATAGGTCGGTTAACAAGAAGAGCATGAATCAAAAGCCCCCGATGTCCATATTTCGAATGGTAGTCGGATAAATACGCCAAAAATGGGCATAGAACCGTGTCAGACGTATATCTGTAATGAGAGTTTTGCATGCGCGAGGCCGTAGCGGCGCAGCGGTACGGTGCGGTTGCATCCGACGGCTCCGCAGTTTATGTTAATCTTCATTGATTGCAAATAGGATCGGATCATGTCTAACTACCCAGATAATAAGGTGCGCCGTGCCATAGATCAATAACTTCGCTGGCACAGATGTTCAGCATCTGTCAAAATTGCTCTTCGAAACAATGAGACACGAATAGGACTTGTGGCGTATTTGAAATTAAATTTTGCAAGCTATTTCAAACTACTAACAATTAGATAAAAGGCATATACTGTCTTTAAATAATAATGCAATTTTCGTTTTATTTATTAATTTAATTTCAATAAAAGTGAATCGAATATTATTAAGTATGTTTTTATGATTCTAAGCAATAGTTTTCGTTATACATAAGAAAAATATGAGTCATGAAATTTTAACGTGAAAAAGTGTAAAAGAAAATTTATAAATTCCCCTAATTCTAAATTGACTGCTCATTACACTCACATATTCGTTCTGTAAAGGATAAAGACAACGTTTCACAACAGCATGTTCTAACTAAATTATAAGAGGAATTCGCTGCAAAATGATTAAGATCTGACCTTCGTAACCCTATTAGCTAAGGACCACAACGCTAGGTACTGTCTAGCTTTAACTCTAAAAATATCTCTTTAGTGAAACAAGAGATATAACAATGCGACCACAACCACACAACTGAGAAACCTGCGTTTAACTTACGGGTAGAAGTTATTAAGTGAACTACAAACTTATTACATTCCTGTAAGATGGATTATATTAAATGCATGCATTTCAGTAGCTTAATGAAGATAAAAAACCGGTCAAGTGCGAGCCGCAAAGGAAAAAATAATTCCGTTGTTATAGGTAACATTTGTTTTTTTTTTGTATTGTTATTATTTTATTATAGGCAAAATTTGTTTTTTTGTTTTTTTTTTTGTTTTTATTATTTGTTGTTTGTATTATTGCTGTTTTTATACATCCTTGTGACTAACGGACAGCGGTGCTTTAGTAATAGGTGCTTGGGCAATTTTATAAAAAATGCACTTTTAAACTAACTACATTACTAATGTTACATGCAACTTGTGTTGAAAATATGAATAAATAATATGTTTAAGTACTCTATATTCACCACTTTCGAATTCAATCTAAGTTATAAATTTGATCGTTCATTGCACTGAAAGAGAAATGCAAAAGTTTATTACAAAAAGTCGGTTGTATCTTGAATGAACTAGCGTTCGATGTTTCATTTGATACTCGATACCGAATTCGGAACCTTCACTGTCTGTTGATTTCATTTATGACAGCTGGTCATTCTTAACCGATAAGTTAAGTAACGAATTCACCGCTAAAAATAGACATCAATGGCGAAACTAAGTACTTTCTATTTACTGATAGTAATATCGTGTCAGTTTTTAGGCTTCACCGGCGCGGGGAGAGCGGGATGCTGGCTGGTGCCAATGAACTTGGCTCATCGTTGGGAAAGCAAACGCGGCCTCGCGACTGGGTCATACAGGTACTGTCGCGGAACGAACGCTACCCGAACACCTCCGCAGACACCATAAATTCACACCGGCCCCGTACGGAACGCACGCCACGTAATTTAACCGCCTTATCGATGAATTTATTGCTTGAATTTTCATTGAATCCCCATGCAAAGAGCCAATGGAGCGACGCTATTGAATTGCAAATGCGCTTGCAAAACGCTGGAACATTACGGCCAGCGACGTATTCCCACGTCCATTAATCGGCGTGCGTGTTAGCCTATCGCAATTAGCCAAATATGTATTTGGTGACAATTTAAGCGGATTAAATGAAACCGTATCGCGCTAGAAGCTCATAGCTCAAAAACTGCGGCATGTCGCAAGCCTAACGTCAAGTGTTGCTTGTACCGAGCACGGTCACATATACCTATTCGTATCACGTTGCTTCGTGTACCACATCTATACTAATACTCATATTATAAAACGCAAAGTTTGTTTATTTGCTTGGATGGTTGGTTGTTTTGTTGTTTGTTTGTTTGCTCGTTTGTTTGTTCGGATGGTTTGTTGTTTGGTGATTGACTTTTCAAAATAATTGAAATATTGTGTGCCATCTATTGTGGCCTTCTACGTCATGGCGTTTTAGGTTAAAATCAGTAATCAGTAAGTAAAGTTGGTGATCTTATGTGACATTATGCGGAAGGTCAATAAAAATGTTTTTTTTTTTTGGTATTTCTATGTGGAAAAGGTGGGGTAAGTAACGAGGACAGCTACAGCAGACAGTGTATTTAATCGCGGTTAAAAGCGCGGGGCTCAACAAATATATTATACACAGTTGATATCAAAGTCTTGCTAAAACACCTCGTTTCTAATCGACTCGAAACACTGCGGTAAAGCTATTCAAAACCTCCACAGTTTACGAAGAAACTCTCTTGAGCAGAATGCTTTGATTGGTAATTCCAATGATTTATTTCAATCAATCTTAAATCCATTATTATTCATAAATCCACATTGGAGTTACTCCACTTAGAGTAAATACGTACAATGCCGTAAATATGAGAGACATTACCGAACCATATTGGCAAGCAGGATTTTTTCAATTGTGTCGTAATAAACGCTGAAAAGTTGATACGTTCATTAGGGCTGGCACGTTGCCACGCTGAGGACGTTTCCGGCAAGCGCCGGCACCCGTCGATTCGTTCTGGCGATGCCTGACTTACAATTGCAATATGGTGGCGTAGCGGATGCATCTATACCATGCGTCATCTAATACGCAAGAACGCTTTATCCATGGCATCGACGTCATATCACACCGCCCATTTGATTTCATTACTCTTAAGCTCGAATTTCGTCGTCACTAATCTATTACACTCGCTACAGTATAAGCTTTAGGTTCCACCAATGCCTTGGCCACGTAGCCTGGTAGACCATACAAACATTTGAAAACATTAGAGATCTCAAGAATAAATTTCTAATAGGCACATGACGCATAATTCATAGGTGGGTCGTCACAGCTAAATAGTAATCTCCATTTACGATTTCCCTGAATGTTTTAAATACATTGTAAGCAACATCAACATCACGTGTTTAAGTATATCTAATAATCATCCTCCAACATCAACAGACCGTTTTACAGTCGAAAGCTGTTTAATATATCTAGTTTTAAGACTTGCGTTAAGAAATTTCTCTGTGTTATGGGTCAACAAACTTGGCTTTTATCAAACAGGGCATATAAGTTATTGTATCGATAGTAAACTAGAGCTGCACTGCGTCCGTACCTTATCAACCTCCTACGCTTTCCACTCCACTATGTAATACACCAGATCAACTGTATGTGTACGATTTTTACATATTAAAAAGTACCCTCTGTTTTTATTTGTACTTGAGTGTGTTATTATAACGATAAGATTAACATATTAATGATCTCATAAAAAAATAAATAAACAGTAAATTAAATATTTGCATGTCGTGTCACTGTGTATTCTTCACTATAAAGATTGCAAAATGCAATTATAATGATAAAAAGATACACTTACAGATATATTCTGTTTGTGACAGTTTCTTAGAAATCCGTTTTAGTAAACACTTTTAAATACTTTTATTACTTACCTGTAGCTAATATGTCACATTTATGTATTATATGTCACATTTATTTATTTATGTATTTATGTATGTAAGTATTTATATTGCGATTGAATCCTATAATGATTCTGTTATAATTGTTGTACTGGTACTGATTGTTTTATGGTATACCTGTTCGGGATTAAAGAGGTTTTCTTTTTTTTTAAGAACTTTTAATATAGAAGATGAAAACGAAACAAATCAAACAAATAAGTAATAAGAACTTTGACTACATATGTATGTAGTGTCTAATATGAATGCGTTAAATCAAATCTTCGAACGCACCGAAGACCGATCACTGTCACATCCTAAGTGCGTACGATGCGTTGAAAACAAAGAACGATAAAGGATATAATTAGAAATATCGTGAGCGTTGAGGTCAATACGCCGAGCGAGTTCCCAATGCTTCTGTTATGTTGTGGCCACACTATTATTGGAATAATGACCCTTTATTGCATTCCCATGTGATAACGTACATAATGCACTCTGTTACAATTATAACCCTGTTAGCACACACGAAATAACATCTCTAAATATAAACAAGTCGGCGACTTCTGCGGCTGAAATTTTTGCAACTTTCCAATTTGAAATTTCATAATTATCTCTTCGTATTCATGAATATATTAATTCAAACAGTGAAGATAAGTTATCATTTAATTCGACAATAAAACCTGACGCGAAATCCAAGCAATCTTTTAAATTTGCATAATACGAGATATTCTAGTCAATCTATCATGAGGTAAGTTATTTCGTATTATTTATTACTGTCTTATCTCTTTTAGCCGTGTGGTGGTCCGGTGGCCTCGAATGTCGAAACGTCGTAGGATTAATTGCAGGCGATGCCCAGCAGCGTCTTACACCAAAATCAGTCATGTATTGCAGTCACAAAATCTCGCAGCAAAATGCAGTGACTATGGTAAATTCCCTCTGTTTAGTTCCAATAACCAGATATGCAGTAACTATGAACAAAATTGGACTTCTGAGGGCTGATGGATAGATGAAACATTAAATAAACGTACGAAATTCTTGGATAGAGTTGTAGGAATAAGCACACTAAGATGTAATGAACCGGCAATGTCGGTCGGAGGCATTCCTCCGAATTATCTATGTTAATACAACGAATGCGGAAGACAGTCAACATAGTCAATTTGGAAAGCTTATGCCTAGCAATAGACCAACATACATATGACAATCAATAAGGGTTACTCCACTGATACTTTATAATACTCCACTAACAAATATGAGCTTTTGCAACATTGTATCACCCAAACCTACCTTTAAACCCAACTAAACTTTAAATTCAAAAATACTAAAGAAAGCTTTTTGGTCAAGTTGTTTAATTAATGTTCGTGGAAATGTAAACGTAGCACCCGTCATGGCGCTAGATTACGCTAGGCACAAAAATAGATATATACGCAATCCAACGGGTATAATGGCTGATAATTGGTTTACATTATCAGTTAACGAACCGAGATATCGTTTTATTGGAATTCAACACAAACCCCGTATCTTTTGATCGCTAGTTTTCACACTTGTATGTGTATTGTAAGCAATGTCCAGTAAAGATTAACGTCATCTCTATGTATATTGGCGATCAAATAGGACGTTATGGTGTCAACAATATTATGTCATGGTATACAACATTTTGCATGTCAAAGTGTCTGTTAATATTAGTATATTTTTTTTACAGAAAGCTTCGTTTGGAGATAAGCTAGAACGTATTGTACCTTTTTCGTTCTACTGCTGGGCACCGCTCTCTTAGAATGAAAACGGTTTAGGCCATAGTCGACAACGCTAAACGTGCGGGTCGATAGACTTGGTGTCAAGATCCGCGGATACGAATACGGATACGGATCTTATAAGTATAGTTGATTTAGTAGCTTTGAGTTATGTACTTTTGGTATGGTAACTTACTACGATAAATTTTTGTAATATAAAGGTGTAATATAAAGGTAATACTTTTGTAATTCTACCTAATCGCCTATATATAGAATTTCATCTTATATATTGAAAATTAATAAGGCAAAAGATCCGCGAGAAAAGTGACAGATACGGATGCGGATGCGGATCTTTCTTCTCCCTCGGATATCCGCGGATACGGATATCTGGAACATCACTAGTAATAAGCAATAATGTTAAGAACACGTTAAGAAATTACTAATACTAAAATAATATAAGATACTGTAATAAACGTAAATGTATTATAATCTTCGTATATAATACACCGATTGTGCTTGTATTAACAAAACATTTTAATATTAAAAAACGGACAAGACCCAACTCATACTTAGTGTAGACCCACGTCATGCAAAGGGTTAATATTGGAATAAATATGATTCACAGGCGCATAGCAAATACAAATCTGAATAATGACACTGAAATTCTTCGATACACATATAGTCGGGTATTTATCTTGTATCTCTTTTTTAATGTTATCGCGTCGTTAAGTGGTGAAAGCCGGAATGCAAGTAGCGCACTGGGCATTCCAAACAACTTCTTGTGTTCCAGAAGTGGTCTCAAGTGTCTGTGTTGCTTCGAAATGATTTTTGACAATCGATCATAGTAACTACTTAACCTAATAGTATTGAAAAAAAATAGATTTTTAGTTGATTTAAAACACAACATAGTCTTAATGCACTATTTTGTAGGTAATATAGTATAATCATATACGCATTAATTATTTCTTGCTAGATATAATTCAATTCGTCAAGTCAATTCGTGCGAAACCTAACCGTAGTCGCAAGTTGGGAGCTAAATAGGTATATCATTACAAATAAACAAATAAAATAAAAATATCTAATACCACTTCCTTGACATATCGTATATACTTAAGTCTTTTTTCAGTGCATTTAAAGAATACAGCATTGGCCGAGTGAAGTGAAGGTCG
>DWJS01000671.1:0-10545 GCA_018248975.1 Codatractus imalena | reverse complement strand
GGTAAAGTATTTCACTACAGAGAATCCGCAAAAGTGCTTTCTTTGTAAAAGAGACAATAAGATCTCCGTTTTACATTTTCAACATCCACTTACGTTCAGTGTTCCGGCACATCTTTAGTGACTTGTTCGTTCAAAAACGATAAGCGATTGACAATGTTAGACAATACCTTCAAAATTAATCTCTTGCTGTCTTACAAGTTCAATACAGGTCTTAAACTAAATACATGGTTATTGTCATGTGGGAATTGCAAGAATTCACATAAGTAGGTTAAAAATCACCGCTTTACACAATTAATTACAAAAAACAATTTACACTTTGCAAAATTATTTAACTTTTATAAAGTTCACACGGTGTTCACAGGTTTGCGGTGTTCAGATGTTTTCACGACTGGCTTATGAAAAGACACTTAAATAAACATAGTAACATCTATACATACACGCTTTAAAATGGCAGATAAAATAGATTAAATAACTATACACTTTTTTCTTGTTAAAATAATCAAATAAATAAATCAAAGCAGTGTTTCTACGTTTTTACTTTCGAAAAATATTTTTATCACTATATTCTCTCGTTTGGTATCTGACACGTCGACAACACATGCCTTTGGGGCTGCAATCAGAAATGCACATAATCGTATACGCTGCAACCATAAACGTATTCCCAATCAAACCGCAGAGGAACCGATATATGGGGCTGATTCTAACAAAATGCGTCGGTTTTACCGCGAACTTGAACTATACGTCATTTAACCTACCATTGTTATTCAACTCGTGTTACGTTTTATTAGAGTTGAGTTTTCACAAACAAGTTGAAGACATATCATCTTATTAAAGACAACAGAACCACGTATAAATAACAGTACAATATACTTGAGCTAAATCAAGGAGCATTGTTGAACGAAGCTTGTTATGGGTTGGCGACCGCTGATTTCTAGGGTTCCGTACCTAAATGGTGCCTATGGAATGTGCCCTATTAATAAGGCTCCGCTTTCTATTTGTCTGTCTGTCACAAAGCTGTCTCTTATGATCTTTAATAGGTAGACACTTGAAATTATCAGAGCGTGTAATACTGAGGCCGCTATAACAATATATAATTAAATAATTAAGAGTAATTTGGAATTTATACATTTTATTATTAAAGAGATACTCATGATACGTGACACGGAACCCTTCGTGTGCGAGCTCGGCTCACCCTTGGCTGATTTTTTATTTGATATCTCAATAAACCGTTTGAGGGTTCGAACGTTTGTGTTCTTATAAATTCCTTCCCCGAGCTATTGTCGGGTGTTTGATTTATAATTTTATTTAGACCTCTGTTTGGTTAGGTCGATGGTAATAAAGTTTATTGTTCGCCTCGTCTGTGAGCGGCCTTAAAGTTTTTATATTGCGGCTCTAAATATAAATATTTGTGTTATTAATTGTTTTCTTACTGGGACCCTGCGTGTAATATTCGTAGAAATTGGAAGGATTGTCATAATATTATTGACGCTAAAAGAAACGTGGCAGAAAGATTTTTACAATCTTTTATTAGTTTCACCTGTCTTGATGTCTGTGTGTATAATGTAGCTAAATGTTTTATCGCAAATAACAAAAAACGTGGACTTGCACACTTTATTTTACGCTTAATTTTTTGTTTTTCTATTTGTTGCTTATACCGCAAATAATACAAACTGTGGAAACTTCAACGATAAAGTCCTTTTATAGACAGACAGTCTTTATAATAAGGTTGCGTACGAGACCATAAATATCCCATATACAATTTTAACTCACCTCATCGTATACGGGACATACTACCTAGAGGTCTAAATGCAAGTGAAACCGCGCGATACAACTAGCTACTAAGCCTGCAACCATTTTTATGTACCACTGCTGGCCACGAAGAGAAGGTATGGAGCATACTTCCACCACGTTGCTTCAATGCGAATTGGTTCAAAATAAACTTAAAAGACTACTAACTAACTGAGCTAGCTATTTTATTCGTTCATTATTACACAACAAACTATTGTTATAACTACAAACCGTAACTATCGCCATCATAAAGCAGAAGTTTATTTTTATGTACACGACATCCTTTAAGTTTCTTCGCAGCACTACTTTGAAGCAAGTTGGGTGTGGAACTATTATCTTGTTGAATCTTCGTAATTGCGTTTATACGCCTTAAGCTATTCAGAGTTTGCGAGTATTTGTGACAAGTTTCGTATTTATAATACGTATGCCATAGTCCAAAGTATGACGTTATGTAGTCGTATTTAAGCGACATTTATAGATAAGGTTTTATGCTCGTATCTATGTGTTTTACTATCACTCATATGTTGCTTACTTGGCGAGTCTTTTTATATATGCTTTTTTAGGATATAGTATTTTTAAGAGATAGCCCCTTTATAAACATAAATATCGTTTTTTATTAACGAAAAATGTCTAATTTGGCAAAAAAGTTAATGTTCCGATTTAAGTCTGTTGTTTTAAATTTTCATAATTACCATAATTTGTTTTCCGTTCCATATTTTTTTTTCATTTCATACACTAGCGATTATTCATACATTTTGAAGTAGGCTAAAAATATCTACATTTAGGCCACCAAGGCCACGTCTAAAGCTAATAGTAGTATAAGCCTTTAAATATTTCCCCGCCCTTGATTTATCGCCCGCCTTATAAAGCCTCCCGCAGGGCGCCTTCCGCGGCTTTTCGGCGTTTTTCCTTTAATAAAAATCGCGTCTTCAGCACGCTACGGAATTTTAATTTTTCCTTCCAACCCAATATTCTTGCTGAAATTTTCATGTGAAAATCGGCCACTGTGAAATGAACAGCGCTCGGCTGAAAAATGCCCTCGAGTAACCCTATTGCATAAATTTTCAAGTGTTAATATAGTTAACGGGGATGTAATGTTTTGGTGTTAGTGTCATTGTAGTTTTTGGATTGAAGCAGTATTTTAATTGTAAGTCGGTCAAATTACCTTCATGACTGCAACCCGTAGATAATCGTATCTTTAGTAAGACAATTATATAATTTTTATTTTATTTAAGAGTAACATATCAGATTCACCACCTAACCGCAACGGAGCAACGTGGTGGAGTAGGCGCTAGGCCTTCTCCAGTTGTGGGGAGAGACCAGTGGCTAGCAGTGGCACATAAAAAGCGTTGCAGGTATATTCGATGACACAAAAACGCTCTTACGCAAAAAGAGTAGTCAGGTATCACATGTCTATTTATGTATCTTTGGGTCTCTTTTCCAAAGCGACTAACTGATTTTGATTTAATTTTTTTTGCTCGAAAGATAGCTTGATCAAGTGTTTTTTTTTGAGGCAAGCCCCTAAAGGGGCTCAAGCCTGGGAGGACAGAAAACTATGATCGGTAAGGGAGGGATGGTTTTGGTCCTCGTTTCCGATTTCCTTCGTTAAAGGGAGGGAAGGTTACGGACCCAGCGAAGTTCGTCTTATTAACCATATTCACTGATCTGCTACGTTCATCACGGCGTATACAGAGGTCCAGCTAAACCTTTTTTTTAATAACATTTCAAATACGTAATCTAGGAAACGATCATCTACCTCCAAAATTTTATTACAGCTGGTATCCAGTAAACACATTAGAAATCAACTTATTCCGCGTATTCCTTAATCGGTTACGTGAAATGTTATCGCAAAATAAAATTCGAAAAATCTTCCAAATTTTACGCCTTAACTAAATATTGTATAAATTTATTCTCCATTAAATGATGTTTTGAAATAACATATTTAGAAAAGGATTAATATTTAGTACATATAAAATACATTTAAACATTAACTTGATATATTTTTCATTTTTAAAACCTAAAAACAGTTTTGTGGGCTACTAGTCCTAACTAGTCGTAAATAAAAGCACTAAGCAAAATATATTTTTTATTTCTAAAATAAAAACCCAACGCATTTACATAGGAAACGCATATTTTGAAAGATCTCACGTGAAATTGAGGGATGGGAGAGGGTGTTGAATAAAATTTTACATCTCACCAGCTTACGGGAGGTCAGATTTTTTTTAAAACGCCTCGCGTAATTTATTGAGGCCCCCTTACAGGTGACTTTTCTTCTAGGAAATGTCTTTTTGCATATAGTGCATAAACTTGTAATGAAATCTCTGGCTATACCATTTGTATGTGGCTGGTTTCGGTATCATTAAAACCTTTAATTTTTAAAGAAGATAGTTCCGCATTCAAATAAGGAAAATGTGTGATTTTCACTTGTTTTTCTTACTAAACTGAGTGAAGCTTACTCAAAATGAGTGAA
This sequence comes from Codatractus imalena, assembly GCA_018248975.1. Lineage (NCBI taxonomy): Eukaryota > Metazoa > Arthropoda > Insecta > Lepidoptera > Hesperiidae > Codatractus > Codatractus imalena. The sequence continues at coordinate 6,287 of DWJS01000671.1, read as the reverse complement.
TCTGATAAAGAAATTCGATACATTTTAAAATTTTATTACAAAAATGGTAAAAACGCAACGCAAGCCGCGAAAAAATATGTGACGTTTATGGACCTAGTGCAGTTTCTGTGAGAGTAGCACAAATTTGGTTTAAGTGGATTTCATGATAGGATACTATCATGAAATTTTCATGTCAAAGATGCACGTCGCATATCAGTAGTTGCGACGTAGCTGAAGAACTGGGGATTAACGACCAAACAGTTTTGGCGTATTTGAAAAAAGATGGGTACACAAAAGGTTGTTTTTTTGTGTACCTCAGGAGCTCACTGAAAGAAACCTAATGAAACGTGTACTCATTTGTGATTCTTTATTACGGGGTAATGAAACCGAACCATTTTTGAAGAAGCTGATAACTGGCGATGAAAAGTGGATCACGTACGACAAGAACGTGCGAAAATGTCGGTCAGACTTCACAGACTGTGGCGAAACCCGGGTTAACTCCCATATATTTGCTAGATAGCTAGACAAGACCACACAAGACTCCATAGACCATACAAATATCGAGACCAAGATGTGCGTGGTGGAGCGGTCGGGTTTGAGTGACACGTAGAGGTTCTGGTTTCGATCCCCGACTAACATTTCATCTAAATGATGAATTTAGATGTTTATTTTTTTTAAACGATAAATTATGATTAAAAAAAACTTAATTTATACATTAGAGACGTAAACGTTCGAAATACTAATTACAAAAATGTAATGTCAGAAGATTATAATTACATCGATATTAAAACAGACTAACATCTGAGGTTTAACATAAAGATTACTTTATGCGACCGTCGAGTAGTTAACTTTTTGTCTAATTTTTCACAGGCAATAAGTAATCGACATCTGCCGCTTATTGCTTCAATAACTTGTACAAATTGCAAGAAAGAAAGGAATATTGCTGCCGAGAAAATTATGAGCTCTTTCAACTACATTTAAGAAACGTTCCGGAAAATAATTTGGTTGAACTTTTGATCGTAATTTATGATTCGTATTTTATGGATTTACTTGAGTACTTCGAAGTTCAATTTAAACAAAAGCTATTTGCCCAGTTCGTTTCCACGAGATGTCGATATCGATGTACTGAAATGTCATATTTAATAATTACATGAACTTTTAAACTTTTTAAACAACCGACGTCAATAGCAACACCTACCTACATATGTGCCTTGTCTTAGATTGTCATATATGTAAAAAAATCTCAATCACTACAAATTTCCTATTCGAATTTGAATAATTCCGTTCTATATGGTAGCTACATGGTAGGCGGAGTATGGGGTGTTAGGTTTTATTTTCGTTACGGAATTTCTTGATTCGGTCGCCGCGCTCAAAGCCCGGGTTAAAAGCTATGCAATAGCTTAAAATCATCAAAATCGGTTCACATAGTTAAGAGTTCCGGAAAAAAACAAAAAATACAGTTGAATTGAGAACCTCCTTTTCTGTACCTATGAAAAATACTTTTTCTTCTCTATACTTCTCTAGTAATCTTCTAGAATCGTCTAGAAAATTATTTATATTCATATTATGTTACTTTCTGGGTACAATAAAGTGCATTATTATTATTATACTTGATCAGATTTTTATGGGTAACAGTGATCTCTTAAGATTTCGACTGAGGGATCGTTTGCATTATTCCCTCGTCAGCTCTCACAACCTGCTAAGCCTTAAAAATGCTGTCATTATTCACTTACGATGCACTGTAGACGCCGTGCATCATATTATTATGTAAAGTAGATTCATGAGACCAGGCCAATGCATATTTTATGCCGGGATTTCTTTGTATCGTGACATCTTAGAACTTAATGCCTTATTCAAGGCATAACTGAAGACAACAGTTTCCTTTAACCAAGAATATATTATATTACCACAAAATAAAAATAAACGTATTTACGTCTACGTCAACTTTCTGTCAACAAATTATAGGCTTTAACTTGAAATCTAGACCATCGAAATTTTATACTTATTTAAATATTATAAAGAAAAATTAGTGGATCATAATCTCTAGTTATCTCTCTCTAGTAATCTCTAGTTAATGGATCTCTAGTTTCCCGTATGGATTTCGAAGCCACAAGAAGTTCTGTACAATCAATATGTACAATAGTGGTCGACCACTGACTGAATAGTTTATTTTCTATCGATGTTCTAAATTGCAGTGCCTGCTAACCTAGAACATGGTTACCAACTACCAATAAAGTTCTGTATTCATAGGTTGCTGGTTCATATCCTGCTCGAAGGACCAATGTCTACAAGTACGTATACAGTACGAATGTATATTTTGTTTTTCAAATACAAAACAGATCTGATAAAAAAATTATTGGTTTATTGGAAGAGTTTTACACGTTAAAAACTTTATGTTTGTTATTCGTAATTTTAAACTTTCAGTAATGAACAATATTGAGAAGACAACACTTATTACAAAGCTACAAAACAGTTTCGAGTTACAGTTACAAACGGTTCCGAGAGGAAATTCGCGACTTTGTTCCGACAGAATAATTGGGCGGCAATTTTCTTGTAACAATTTGCCATAACAATACGAAAATTGTTTGGTCATAATAAAACAAAATTTTACCAGTATTAAAAGCAACTAAATATTACCAAAAATCCATTCGGGAAAGACGGACAATAATGGGTTGATGATTATGAAATAAACAAATATTTGCTGGTCAAAGAATTTTATTCGGCTTGACCACATAACTTCATAACAATATTTTTGTAAATCCTATTACAAATATATGTTATTACTCGCAGGTCTCTATAGTAATACCATTTTAAAAACTGTAGGTGATTTTCATAAATACAAACAGGTCACTTCACATGACTTACAACACTACCCATAAGTTTTGGGCTGAAGTTCCTGTTAACGTCTTATGCTCCAGAGTTGTCTTGTCCAGTCTATCTTGGATGCACATCTTGCCACTTATGGCAAATGCATATTGATATCCATCCATCTATCAACATTTCGAGGCCCACTGGACATATATCTCTCGTCATTGGCGTCACACTAACCGGTCTTATGATGTAAATGTATGAATCCAATCATTTCCCGCTGTTTTCTTCATGTCAGCGGTCCACCAGGTTGAGATCGCCCCTGTGCTTCTATTGCCTCAATATAGTCGTCACTCGAGAACCTTTCTCCTCTAACGATTACCGGTTGAGGACCGGGATGAGGGATGAGGCCAACCCATTGCCATTTCAGCATATTAACCCAATAGAATATATTGGTAAACTTAGCTTGTTAAAAGTTCTCTGATGCTGATTGATACTGATTTGTTTGAATGCTATTATTCCTGGGAATATGTTTAGCATTAAATTTTTCATCTAGCAATTTAACCTTAGGTTCTGCAGTGTACAGATAACAATGGTATTGTAATAATATAATATAAGGTGTGTTACTTTCACACTAAATAAATGATGCTTGAAATGTGTTTGGCGACGGGATTTATTGAATTCCTAGTTAAGCCTGGTTAACTGTCCACAACACTTATCGCACTTTTCCACTATCCCCTACGTACTTGCTCTTCGTAAAAAAACCAAAAAAATATTTCGTTGTCCTTACGCCCAACCGAATCTTCGGCTCCATATCCACGATCTTTATAAAGTAAATTATTATAAATGGCCTATCAAATTTAAAAAAGACGTTTTGTCAAAACCAACAGCAGCTTCAGCTTTATAATATTGGTACAGACTGAAGTTTCGTGCGCTTCAAGTAAACGTTTCACTTGGAACCTTGTCTGTTGCTAACAATGCTGAATGTTACGATTGTGTCATATTTTACTAGAAGTTACATAATTACTTACCTTCTTTTCACCATAACGAATTGTGAATCAACATAGCTTATGTAATTTACGAGACTTACATAAGCTATGCTGTATACATAACTGTACGTGCCACAAGTACAGCAAAAGACAAAAAATAGTTGAACTTTGTAATAATATGGCATATGGGAAGATCTGATTCGAAAGAACTCTTCATTATTGTTCCATCAGACCTTTTTTATCGCCGACGAGTCCAAAAACCTAGTGAACGGAAATCTTCGATTTCCCTGAGGATTTCTTTATCAAGGTTTAAAAGATAGGCGAGATATGGATTTCACGTTAAATATAAAAAGGGCAGAGGGTGAGATTGAAAAAATACACCAGAGAATTGATTATACACTTCACTTGGTCTAAGTAATTTGTCGGAATGTTAACATTGTTGACAGTTATGCACACTAAAGTTAAAAGATGTTTTGCAATCTCGATATGTGGTATAGATCAAAGAAATAATAAGATACCCTGGATAAACTATCAAATTTTTGGAAGAAAAATAATTGCAAATGAAGCTAAGAATAGCTGATACGAATGTGCCATGTTGACAGACAACGCCATCTAATGATAACTTTGTAAACTATATATAAGTTTCAACGTGCGGTTTTTTTAAACGTTTAGAATACAACATATTTCAATCTAGTATACATAGCTACTAACGTCCGAGTGCCAAACTCACCCTTTTTTACCACGCTTATATTGCCTGACTGTATCTGGCTGGCTGGCTATGTGATCGAATTTCTGTACTCGATTTTTACCCGCTTTGAACCCATGACACCACACCATATTAAAAAGTTTGTACTATTGTCCTCATCAGATTATCAGGATAAACGATTTTTTCTCTAAATCAAAACATGAACTTACTGCAATCGTACATCAATACGCGAAACCTCTACTACTGTTTTTTTTTTCTTTACTAATTTTATTCCGAAATGCAGAATTAGTTTAAAAAATAAGTACAAAGCACTCACGTTTTTAGAACAGTAAGAGTAATTCTGGTTAATAACTTTATTCTTATATTGAGATTTATTTTTTGCTTTGATTAACTATAAAAGCGTGCATTTTACTTTTTTAAACAATAATTTATTTTCTCAAGTTTTTGTATGAGAATAAAATGTAGTTGTGACGAAAGTTTACCAATTTAAAATTACAAGTTCAGTTCAGTTTGATTGTTAGTGGTAATTCAATACTATCTGTTTTACCTATACTTATATTTCAAAGACTAGTCTCAGATCACCAGCCTAATTTTGGTAGTTATCTCATTAACCCAGAAAATTAGTAAACCTTCCACACCCTAGTCCCATAGGATCGTACTTAGTTTTAGAAATTAGTAGCCTCCATATTAATTAACTACTCAAAAAGTTGGGGATACATAGCAAAGCTTTTAAAAGTCCCATGAAGGTACACGTTTGTATAATTCTGGGGAAACGACTTTGCATACATTATCATAATAATGTTTATCGTTATGCATATATTATGGACGTAACATAAACTTAGAAAGTAAGTCTGCTCATGATTCACTTTACGACGCATGGTATGTTACAAATTATGGGACGGCCGCGTACGTATTTTGTATGGAAACTAGCCCCTCTATGATTTAAAATGTTAACTTACTTTTACTTATTACTTATTATACAACTTTTTGTAGAGTTCTCTGCATAAAGAAAGCCACACTGTCTTTTAGTATGAAGTATAGGAGGGTCGGGCAAGACAGCCCAGCTAAGCCGGTTATTGGTAATTTTTTTGACTTTCGACATAAAATCGTTGTTGCCCCTGCTGTACTGATTCTATCCCGACCAGAAAATATTTAAATAAAATCAATAAACTTTGTTGCATGTTAAATATATCCCATCTAGGTGTTGGTTTTTGAGACAATCATAATATGAGAAAGCATAGTTCAAAAAGGGCTATAACACTGCAATTTCACTGCAATAAAGTTTCTAAGAAATGGAATTGACTTTATTGAATAGAAATAATGTTTCACCCAGAAAGTCCAATTTATGTAGTTATACTATTAATTTATTTAAATCGTAGTCGAAAGTTACAAGTTTCTGTGAATTTAGTATTAGTAATAGACCTACTTATGAAGTCTGAACAAAGTTACAATTGGTCTGATAGAGACTACTTGTGAATTTTAACCGGCTGTTCTTAACAAGTTATTGAGTTATTTTGCAAATGTAACTGATTTTTTATGGTATAAATAAAATTTTTTTGGGGTTCCGTACTAAACGAGACCCTATTACTAAGGGTCTTTTTTTTCGAGGGGGAAATCTTCAGAAAGATACCCGACCCAATTGGAGGAAAAGATCGGGTTATGTGAGATTTTTACTCACTAAAACCCCCTCGGTGGCCTCACTACGCAAGAAAACGTAGAAGACACACACGTACAGATGGACAGCATTACTAAGGTGCTGCTGTTCATCTGTCAGTATGTGTCTTTCAGGACTGTACTTATCCATA
>DWJS01000670.1:0-10547 GCA_018248975.1 Codatractus imalena | reverse complement strand
CATTTATAAATGATTATGTATAAAAATATATAGTATATATAGATAGATAAAAATAGACAAATCGCGGGCGTCGCCGCGAGCGTCGCCGCTTCACAAAACAAGCTGGTCCATTGGGTCATTACTCAAAAACATCTACATATTATTGCATTCGAACAAACGGTTTCCTGATGCAATCACTGGCTATAATAACCGGGCAATTATAACTTTCTAATGCGCCATTATCAAATGTCTGCGGGGCTTGCGAGGCGTTATTAACCGGGATTACCGGATCCCCATCCCGATCCCCGGATGTAGGGATTTGCTCCGGGTTCGGGCCCGGTGGAAATGATAAAAGATACGCTATGGTACGGTCCGCTCACGGGTAAATGATAATGGCAAATCTTTTGATTCCGCCGAATGCAGGTGGGATATTCAACGATGGGGAACTAGATTTTCTTTGAATTATGCTAGAGTGGAAATTCAAGAATGATAGAGCAAGTTTGAGATTTGATATTTTATTGTCTTGCATGACACAGTGGTCCCCTTACTTAAAAAACCTGTAGACGATCGATAGTCCACTAGGTACGTGGCCACTATCTCCATGGACATCTGTAATGAAACCCAGATTATACCATCAGGAATCTACCAGAACTCGGCCACAGATGCATTTCTACCCCTGAAGACTAGATTGCAGCAGCATTAACGTTGATTTTTTTTCACGCCTTGGTTCCCAGGTTATATTCTGGGCAAAACAGACGCCTAAATTATTAGTGTAGATTAGTGGTCTGGATCGAATTACTTGTGAACTCGTCTTTGTACGTGTCCATGGTGTCGATGACATAAGGAATCTTCCTAAGTAAAGTTATTTATTCCAATTTTCACTTTAAATTGTCCTCTTATCATCAGGTGATCAGCACATCTTTTGTTGTTTCACAAAAGAAGCCCAAGAGCATATTTTACAAGTCATAAAAATAATAAGGATATAGCTAATTATAATCTTATAAATGCCGATCAGATATGAAGATAGGTAACACACCTTTGTCATTGGATCTTTTTGAGAACAGATGTGAAGAGAAAGTTCGTAGACTTGTTTAAGATAGTTGTGATAAATAAATCAACATCCGCGCCATGTGTACATTTTGATTTTAACACCGAGTAGGTACATTAAATTTAAATTTACAATCCCCCCATAAACAACAGCATTGAATAGTCGAGATCTATTGGGGTTTAGTCCCTAAAGGACGAAAAAGTAATGAGCGAGTCGTGTTCCATCGCACCAGGCTAGCAGAGGCGTGTAGGCAGCGGTATCAGCCGTACAAGCGATCGCACTTACCGTCACTCGGTGTATCGCTCGCGCTATCACTCAGCGACACTCAGCGTCCTGCATTAGCGGTGTCGCCGTCGATAAATTTATAGACACCTCCGCGAAGTTCTGCCTCCCTGGTCATTCTCCACTCATGTCGCCGAGTGTGATAAAACTAATTGCTTGTATTTTAAGCATTTTTATTATGTCCATCGGCATTCTTATCCGCTTTGCTTTTTAATATACCGTACTTAATTATTTTAGCAGCGATTCCATTTATCTATAAGAAACAACAAACGTACAAGAAAGTTATTAAAACGTGCGCAGTCAAACAAAACAAACTTCCGAAGTAACTTTGTAAACAATATCTTTATTTAAAACGGTGCTAAGTTGAGACAAGGTTAACTAACACAATATCTACTTATGTACAAACAGAAACATTCTGCATTCAAGCACGTCATACCGCATTGCAAAGGGAAACAGTTTACAAAAACGGCAAGTGGAGTGCGGAGCAAGTTCGTGCAAAATAAGAATGTTTGTGTTTCACCGCAAGATCTAGTACATGTCTCGTTCCAATTTCAGCGAGAACTGCACCGTTAGCGTCGGCTTACATTCCACCTGGGATCGCTCCATATGTCCAAATGTCGAAATTGTTAGTGACCCGTGATCACGTAAATAGATGTGTGCGTCAACTTCGTGCGTCGCCGTATGCGTACAGCGATAAGGTCGAGAGTTGAGACGGTGTGTAAGACGAATGCACCGCTATTATTGTATATAAGCCGCTTATTAAGACTGACTCCCACTCGCCGGCGAGGCACGCAACCGGATTAGCGCTGTCTCACATGTGAGTGCTTGTGATTGTTTTGGGAAACATTTTAACAACCGAACATTGAGATTAAAATACATTATAACTTATAATATTCTAATCAAGTGCAGATCGATCGATTTCACACGGCACTCAGATTACATTAGTTCACGTTCTACCGTAAAATGACCTTTAGTCATCAAATTTTGAATGTAGCATTTTCTATAAGTACAGTCTGTACTCTCATAACATAGAAATATGTTACGTATAAAATTTTCTTTTTGTAAATGTCAGCTCGTGTAAACTACGTTAAAAAAAACAATACCTTTCGCATTTGTTAAGACAAATGTCTATATGTATTATATTTTGAAATATGCGTACTACAAATTATTTATCACTTCATTGATGATTGATGAAAATAATATCGTGAGGAAAGCTGAGTGCCGTGTGAAATCGATCGATCTGCACTTGATTAGAATGGCAGACCAGAACCTTAACCCTTCATATTCCTAGAAAAGACTCGAGTTCAGCGCAGGGATGATAAAAAGTATTCTGCTCAACAAAACTCTAACACTGACTGGCTGACAGAACGCAAAACTTAATCCGGTGGGTGTAGAAGCAGATCATTCCGCTTAAAAGTTACATTTATAACTTAAACAGCACTAGGAATATTTTCAGAAAGTTTATTCTTGACATTAAAGTTACTACAAAAATAATAAAAACACAAAATTGACTTTGAAAAAATGCGGTGCCATGTAAACCCGCCCGTAGCCAGTAAGTGGAATCATACGTACATTTCCAAGTACGGTTGCGTCACTGGGCCCGGTTGCGGCGCGATCGGTTACCGCTCGGTGATCCCCGATCACAGATTACACTACGATTAGGATTTTATGAAACGTCTTACATGATTTTTAGACTTTCGATTTAGATAAAGATTTTAGACAGTGACTGCAACTATAGCTATATAAATGTCGTGGCTAAATTGCAGAATTCATCTATTCATGAATTGATCTGGCGACGGCATGTATCATGTATGACAGAGTTGATGACGATTATTAACTTCATTGCCGGATTTAGATTTGAAATGTTGTATATAAAATACTTAACGACAGAGCCGTCGGTAACCATTCGGTAAACGTAAAAAAATTTAAAGTTACGATAATTATATTATCTACGATAATTATATTGTGTACCAGAGGTGATTGTATATATTAACAATATACCAGACATGATACGTATGTTTATATATAGTAACTAAGCTTAGTAGCTCAATAGTAGCATAAGAGTTCCTAGTATTGTGTTCTTTGTAAGGGAAGAGAGATTCCACTATAGGCGACTAATGACCTTAAGACGACATCAGAATTCAGAGGGTAATTAGTAAAGGGATTATTTCGTGTGTGGTTTGACTAGGCATTAGAACTTAGTCCACAGGGGTAGCAGCGCAGCGTTGGTCAACCTTAGGTAATTTCACCCATGGACAATTGGAATAAACCTTACTATAAAAGGACGTCCATGGGCGGCAATGGCCACTTGTCATGTCATTTGCTACTTCTATATTATAAAAAAATATCAACTAAAACTTTTCAGATTAAAAAATATTATTACTGGTAGGATATAAAGATAAATGGTTTATTCCACTTTAATACGGTAAGACTTGTTTTTCTATAACTGTAGATGAGATGCGGGAAGGCCCGGTTGCTTTACGAATGGTTACCAAATGCTAGAATAATTTTCGAAAGTATAATAAATGCATGAATTTTTGGTATGAAACCAACTATTTCAGAACTAGTTCGTCAATGATATACATACATAAATACAGTACAATAAGTAAGTAAATCGTAAGACAGCCATTTTTTTCTTGACTATGATACCAATTTTCTCCCGGCAAAATCCCAACATTATTTTTTATTTTTTTCTTTTTAATATATTGGAATCTAGCTCAGGCCTGCATAATGAGTTAATTATGCCAATATTAAATTGTTTCCATTGTATATTTTATTACAGTAGGATATTACAGTTTTTGGATTGAATAGAATATGAAATTTGAAAAGGATATGCGGAGTTATGGGTTAAATGCCCCATGTGGATATGACGGTAGAAAATAGGTTCCAATTACACTTAAGACTACTTTGAAAGACGCAATACGGACACGCATACGCAATACGGTCAAAGAAAATCTTTATCACCAGAAACTGCGTCTGAGTAAAACTTATCAAAATATGATACGAAGTTGAACAACCGAATGCTCAGAGCAATTAACCGCCAGAGCGTGCAACCGGGCGCGGAATGTAAATAGAATTAAACCGGCACAGTGAGCGTGCCGAGACGGTCGGGAAAAACTTACTTTAATTATTTATTTAGCACTAGTCCGGCGTACGGGTTTGTACGGAGATTTTTTATTGCCTATATTTGATTTTGCTAATCGTGCCGCTGAGTACGTTGTGTATAAGTTTTTACAAGAACATGTCGCCTGACTCCTATTGGGAGACGGTAATCGTAAAATGATCATATTGACTATGGCCTATTATGTTAATTAAGGGCGATAAAACTGGTACAATACAGTTTAAAAAAATAACAGTAATTTTCTATTCTACTACTCGTATTTTTTTTAATAACTCCGATATAGATGACGTTTTAGAAATGTTAGAATCATACCAGTGTATTTTTACAGAGGCAACTTTTAATGGATAATTTAGGCTCTATTAATTAAATACTCTATGGTATACAAAACATCAGCTGTCAAACTGTCAAGGAGCTGTCAATGTGTCAAATTTGTCACGATAGGCCGATAAGCGTTTTCTCAAAATTGATAACGGGTAAAACATTACTGTAGATATGTATCGTGTGTGGGTTTTTCAATTTATATCATTGTTATGTATTCAGGTATTTAGTTCTTTATATTGTCTATGGTATAAACCACATTTATGGATCGTATTGATATCGCCTTGATATTGATAATACTTCTTGTTTTAATTGAAATGGTAAAAATATTGAAAATAATATAAAATATTTATAGTTTTAACTTTAATGTCCTTATAATATGAAAACACTTTTCACAGATAATTAAAAAATCTTTTCTTTTGTTACAGATGCGATGGGTAAGTGCGGGTCACCAGGAAACGTCATAAATCAACGTGGCTGTAAAAATCACTAACAAAAATTCCAATCTTCATAAAACCAAAATAATTACGGTCGTCGGCCATTTTTTCAGCACAAAATAAGTCAATCGGGCAACACTAGGAGTCGGCCGGGGATTCGCCTCGCGTCATAAACTTTGATTAGGTCATTAAAGCATGTTAATTTATTGGTGTTCGAACAACTCTCATTTGTAATAAACAAACGAAATTCGCCCATAAAACTTCAAGGGTAACGTTAAAAATGCGTTTAAAGTACCTGCGGCGCTTACGGCATTTTAAAGTCTTGTTATTATATACCCTTAATCGAATATCGACTTTACTAAAATCAATCGGATGGTTTCATATTGTTGGAACATATACAAATATCAAACTAAATTTATTGCCTGTGTTGCTGTTGTTAAAAAATTTAAATTACCTTTCGCTTTTCACTTGTTGTCATTATCATAATACATAATGCCAGAAATTGGAGGTTCTCTGTAACTAATAATAGTAGAATTTAATGATATATTTTGTTGTCATAATAACCATCACAAAAGTTTATTTTCCCTAGAAACAATAGAATAGATACTCGAAATAAAAACCCACTTTAGTTATTTCATTATCTGTTTGCCAAATAGAACAATTTGAAATGTAAAACAAATAAAACGAACCCGTCCAAATTCATGCACATCATTAAAATGACGTATATATTCCAATTTCAAAAATCAACGTTCGAATCCGTTTCAATTTTGATGCGCGGGAAATTTTGTCAGTTCGGAAACGGCGTATTCATTTGGCACGAAATCGCGCAACGCAATGCATAAAATAAATTAAAATCAAACAATATCAATCGGACACGAGAACACACTCAGGCGTTTTCGTTTTGCTATTTATCATAAAATACGAACGCGGCACTGAAATTGAAGGATTCTTTCTCTTTCATTTTAGCGCTAGCGAAAAGAGACGGATGGTGTTGCTTTTTTAAGCTCATTTCAAATCGTGTTATCGCCTTATCCGTCTGTTCGTTGATTTGTTTGTGTCGGTTATCCGTACAATATTAATTACTGCTTTAATGAGTTTGGTTTCTTTCGCGTCGATCGTGATCCGTCTTTCTCATTTTAAGGTTAAGCTCGTTAAATCAATAACCGGATATCCTTCATAACGTTTGAAATTTTAAAGTATAATCAGTATTCCCTACGACATTTAATTACAAAAATCTCTTTTCTACCTTGTATTCCTCCTAACATAGTCACTATTAAGGTTTTTATTTTTACTCAGTATTAAAAATGAAGAATAGTGGTGACATTTCCAGAGACAAGCGTAGTATTCTTAATATTTATAGCACGTACATACATCACAGTGTATCCGTATAGTTATCGGAATATTCCGAAACATCGAGCGAGCAAATATCGTACTGTAATGCACTTCCATTGTCTCCCGTGTAATCACTGCCTACGGACCTCCAAAAGTGATTAATGGTTCCGCACCGCCAGCACCATACAAATGTGGTTAGCTACTAATGATATGTATCTAACTTGTGCATTATTCGTTAATTAAACACAATGGGCTATTTCGATAAATGCCACGGTCAGTTCGTAAAAATACTATTGGTTTGTTTTATTTTTTTTTTGTAAATTATTGACGACAAATAAATGATAAAATCCAAGGCCGTGAATTGAGATATTGTCGAAAAAAAGTTTAGTTTCACATTTTTAAACGACTGTGATGAAATTTTAATTGTTTGAACACTTCCTATTAACACAAATGAATTCACTTTCTCAAAATGGGACAATCGTAATAAAATACTCAGGTTTGAATCGAATCAGTCAACGAAATTATATTGGATGCAAACTGCAATGAGAGTGAAAAAATAGTTCAGTTGTTTAAAATCAGTTGTTTGAAAATGTTTTTGATATACTTAACAGATTTAAAAAATCAGATTTTTAAAAGTTAATTGCGTTTTGACACGGAAGGGCATTATGTTTTATGACTTAACGATGACACATTGCCTTGTTATCACAGAAATATCATGGAATAAAAAACATGTTACCTACACTAAGATGCAAACAAACTTATACGGAAAACTGTTTAAATTAGCCATAGATATTAATGACCGTATAAATGATATTTTATCAAATATCAGAGTTAGGTAAGCTTAATTAGCAGTAGTCGTAAGTTCAAGAGTCTAAATATGATTATTCAAATTCAATTCATATACTGATGTCTGACAACCGCTTATGTTATGTGAATATGTTTCTTGTCTCTTACGTAACTATACTTAGTTCATTAAAACAAAAAACTAATACGAAACGACATATGACAGGGAAAACAAACAGACAGTGCAAATTAACCAGCAATTAGTGTACAGAGCGGACATGAAAACGTTTAGCAATCAACAATTTGTGTAATTGTTGCAGCCATTCCAAGATGGCGCGATAAACTGTCAGATTGACATATGATTAGCAAGTGTTGCCTGTCAGGGCGGTATTGCCATTACGTAAAATCTGATTAGAATTCGTTTTGTATTTCTGCATGGTGTAATAGAATCCATAAAATTCATATACGATTGTTACGCGTACATAATAGGTGTGAATATTATAATTTACAATACCAAGTAGGCACCATGTACAACTGTTTTTATGTTTTGTATAAGTTTCTATAGGTGATAAGAATCAATCTCGCTCCTGAATTCGAAATAGTCATAGACGCAAATCGAGTCGAATTATCTTAGTCATGTCGTAGTCATGTCACTGTAGGAATCTTCATAAAAACGGAACAATTATAAGATAAAGGTGACAGACACGATTACTTGAACTCACTGTCCACAAAATTCTCGGAACCAACGTCGTAAGTGACCTAGTTCGAACCAAAAGCTCATGTTTATGTTATGGCATTGAAGTATCGAAAAGAAACACGAAGGATTCGGTCTCCAGAACCCATTTAGTGTACTGTTATTGTTAACAGCTTGTTGGAGTCACGAGAAACCGCTAAACGCTCCGTTGACACGTACCAAAACGATCGAATTCAGCGAAGATTCAAATTTCGAACGCAAAATCCAAGATGGCGACCTTCGCAAGCCGTATATCAATCGTGATTTACGCGCCACGGTCGAGGTCGACGGCCGGCCGAATTTCGTTCAGAAATGCACTCGCCGAGTAATTTATTTGTGACCATCTATTATTTTGTAGACTCACGAGGTCCTAAACGCAGCTGACATTAATATATCATTTTACGCGACGGCGCGACTCACTTTATATCTTTCTCGTTCCTTCCTACGATTTATTCATCTGCTCGAGCGCGACAGCGCTACGGGGGCGCGTAGTTTGCGTTTTCACTTTTTATAGTAGCAATATATTTGATCAGCTGATCGTCATGACGTTTACTGCGCGTGTGGCAATGTGTAATGTTTTTCATAATTTATATTAAAGTGGTTTTGTGTTTTTATTCATGTTGCCTAGGTCGGGGTTTATTTATAATGTTGAATATTTATCTAATGGTAATATTGGCTTCCGTGCGGCCGGTGTTGACATATAAATTTTGCGTATCGACAACGTTTTTGGGGATTTCACGCTTATTTATGCTGTGGTGTGGCCATAAATTAAAATATTCTCCCAAAATTATGTTTTCGATTTGGCTTTAATATTATGATTTAAATGCCGCGTAAATGGCCATACTGGTTTTGTAATTACACTCTTTATTAAATTTTAACCGCCTCTCGCAGCCTGTAATTGAATTATCGCTGTTGGTAATCCACGAGGCAACATACAATGTAGTCAAGAAACCATAGTGTTTGGGAAACCCTACAGTACACCTAAATTACAGCAGATTTAATAAGTTGTACTCTAAATTCAAAAGTCCAGTTTAAATTCCAATTCTTTATTGTTTATTGCTATTCACGGCACACAAAACTGTATCTTATAAATCGTAAAAGCTAGGCTTGAAATTTTCAAAGTTTGTACTAAAATAAAAGAGGAATTAAAGAGAAAATAATAATAAATACTTTAATAAATCCACAACATCCATGTTGCTGTTGCGCTGATGTGTACCCACATGGAGTTTGATATTAAAATATTTTGTTATGACGGTATTTTTATATGTTGCATTTGTCGCTACAAACGTATTACTTATTCGGCATTTTTTTTTGTCGATCTTAATGACGGTAGTTAAACATTTTGTTTGCGACTTCGATTCGTAATTGACCTTTATTTATCAAATTAATAAAGGCGTTGATATTCTTAATATTGAAATGTAGCTCTTTCCTAATTCCAGCTAAATTTAGTGATTCTACCCGAAGCGTACCGTTGCGTGCATCGCGCGGCGGCCGCACGTGGTCGCTGTAAATATTTTTGGAGGCAATCGATTTCCGAAATCCATTCTGTACCCTCGCACCGGCGTGCCACGGTGGGCGGTAGTGTGGATACGACTTAACATAGAAACTTATTCTTACTTATATTTTAAGTACTCAATATTCTATTTGAATATTCAATTTTTTATTACTTTTGTTTACTTTTTACGTTGGATAATAGTGAAGAGGCGGTATAATTTTATATTGAATATAATGAATTACATGAATATTTACTTTATAGAGCAAAAAGGTGTAATTGTCTCAAGTAGTTGGTTACGTCCTGATCTTAAGTGGTGACCGTGAACATCAGTTACCAACGAAATACTCTATCTTAACATGTATGACTTTGTCTGAAGACTTAAACAAAACTTCTCGAGTAGTACTGGATTCAAATCTTTGAAGAACTCAGCAAGAATATATCGCTGTCTATCAGAGTGGTGGAGCGATCATCACACCGCTCTGACACGTAGAGAGTTCAGGGTTCGATCCCGGTCAGCCACCTTAATAATGAATTTTGATTTTTGCTCCGGATATTTGTTTTTGTCCATAGCACTCGTAACATAGGGGGTTCTAGTATGACTTTGTAAGAAAATCCTTAAATAAAACTTGAAGCATTATTTAATCGTCATCACTGATAATAATAATACAATAATGAACATATATAGCTACGTTTCAAGTATGTTAAGTCGTTATCAGAACTGAATTACAAATAATTTCGGGCATTATTTTGATTAAATTTATCAAACACGGGATTACCAGCAGCTTATACATGTCTAATTATACCTGCTTATCTTATTTTATTATTATGTAATTACAGCTAATCGATGAAATTGCTTTAATCGATATTTTAAATACCAACCTACTTCTGTAGTACCTTGCTGTATTATCAGCATTCGACGCAATGGCAATTTTTCTAATATTCATAGAGTTAAAAATTTTTTTTTTAATTTTAACATTGATATTTTTTTATATAATTGTCCGTGATTTTTTTAAATTACG
>DWJS01000669.1:0-10549 GCA_018248975.1 Codatractus imalena | reverse complement strand
GCACATTCATTATTCGAACATAATTATAATTAACTTATAAATATTACAATACTAAATCTCAAAAGTCGTAAATATATGTATATGGTAAGTGTATTGTTATTTTAAGCATACATATGTATGTAAAGTATATATCTCACTAGAATGGCATATATATGACATGTACCTATCTACAATAATGTTAACATGTCATACCATAAGGTAAGGTCTTAATAGTTACCAAATTAAGTCTATGTAATGCTAAAAAACACTTTAAGTGACGTCATTATGTTCCAACGAACGGATCGAATTTTCAGCGCATTTTATAACGCTGGCGTTGGTCTAACGGTTATGAGCGCGCGTTGCGATCCTCTGGCGCGGGTTCAAATCTGTGCAGGCCTGTATCGAAGCTACGTATTTTATATTGAATATGCTAGTCAAAACAAGGCCTACATCAAATTACCTCTATACGGTCGCGGTTTAGGCCCAATGCCTTCAAAGTATATCAATGAGGTAGACATTTTTAGTTTATTTTCGACATGTTTTGTGAGAATATTACAATCTTTATTAATCTGTTTAAAATAACATATAAAATGTTTAGATGGTGAAAGAAAGTGTTATAATAATTAGTTTGATCTAATTAAGAGTGTGAATTTTAGTGTCTGTCTAATTTCAGTCTTACGATCTTACTTATAGTTAGACAAAAACAAATTCAAGCCAATAAAACTTTAAAAGATCGTAAAAAATGCAATGTAACGTGAATAATTTCACATAAAACAAAAAGAGTTAAAACTCTTAAAGCTGTTCAACACATGTATTGTGCATTAAAGTTATAGAAGTGACATTCACCTTTTTCTGTATATTGCGCTGCATGTTATGAGTCAACACGCCTACAGGTCGAAAACAAAATAAATATGAGTATATTATTGAAGTGGCTCCCTATAAAACTACTGAGTTTTATCGGTAAGGAAACCGCTTTTAACCCGCCCGATGTCCGCGGCTTCAGATAAGATTGGTTAAATTTGAATTTAACATGCCGTCATAAAGTCGAAAGATTAAAAAATATAAATGGGAATTTCCTTAATATGAAAATACAATATTATTGTTTGTCATCCTTTGTATTCATGCAATTTTCTTGCTTCATAAAACATTGTGAAATAAATATTGTTTAAATATAATGAGCAAATAAATTAAATAAATTTGATGTATCGATAGTTTGATTATTGAAAAATTGTTTTGGTGTTATTTTTATCGTTACTTAGCTATACATATGTTTACGTGTTTACTAACACACATATAAAGTGATTTTATTTCACAATAGTTTCCCATCGCAACAGAGATCATAAAAATAAATTTAATTTTACATACATACATAATCACTAGGTACTTCAAGGAGAAAGTTCTTGACAAACAGATTGATTGATGGAGGGGATAATATACTAACTAAAACCGACTGCTTATCTGTTTGATTAGATATGTTTACGTAGGAATTTCTCCTCGTTTGAAATGTGTACTTGAATTTATAAGGACGGTCATAACTCCACAGCCGATAAAGATAGGGTTTATCTTGAAAACACTTTGATATTATGTTATTTTGAGTCAAAAAAACGTTTATGTACCTTTTTGTATGTAAAATGAGGTGTACAAATGCCCACGCTTCTATTTTTATTTCATACCGTAATTTTTCTAAATAAAGGTTTCTGAAATTTAGTACTGATATTTTTTAGTAGCACCCGTGAAATATTTATATCGTTAACTTGTACGGTTAAGTGTTCACCAAACGTAAATTGATCCTGAGCGAGGCTCAAATTAATCAACAAAATGGATAGCTACGGCATTAAAACGGCCGCAATAATTCATTTCTTAATGCAATGTTTCACCCATTATTTCTTTGTACAACACCCGGTTCGATCGCTAACCCTTCACCATACGGCGTCTTTGATACCCCCGACTTTCACATCCTTCCTGTTCTAAATGTATTCAAAAGCGACAAAAAAACTAATGCGTATCATTTGACGGTTTTTAGACAAAAGCCCGCTATCTATTGTGGGGTTAAAAGGATTTTTTATGACCTCGAAAGTGGTTCAGAAGATGCAACCGATACTTGGTTAGGGTTAAGCGTAATCGAGGAACATAATGATGTCCTATTTATTATTCTTATTCAGGACATTTCCTACAACCAATGTATATCAGTACTTTACTTATCATAAATAAATAACGTCTACAAATTGCAAAATAGTGTAGACAAATCTTGAAACGTAATGAAAGCTGCAATAAATTGTATGTCAAAACAAGAGTAATGCTTTGCACATTCTAATCGAGGATGTATAAATATCCTGTCTCACTGGCTCTCTTGATACGCGGCAGCCATGAGTTACGGGTTTGTTTAAAATCAGCGAGAGATCGATCGCTTTAATTAAATCGAAATTGACTCGTTCTACCTGTTCGTATACCCTTTGAATACATCTTACAAACCACCGTCACACGATGCCTTATTGTCGAGCGTCCCTTATCTAGTACACAATGACGTAGCTACCGTGTGCATTATGCAACAGGAATG
Source organism: Codatractus imalena (assembly GCA_018248975.1). Lineage (NCBI taxonomy): Eukaryota > Metazoa > Arthropoda > Insecta > Lepidoptera > Hesperiidae > Codatractus > Codatractus imalena. The sequence continues at coordinate 8,013 of DWJS01000669.1, read as the reverse complement.
TAAGCTACTTTGAATAAAACATCCCATTGTCAATATTATAAATATTATGCTAATGCGATAAAGGATTTTGACTCCGGTCCCGAGGGCCAGGTGTTGCGCTAAAGGGTTGCTCACGAGATTCAAATGTCTTGCGACCCTATTTTGAATGTGATCATTTATTAAGATTTCGTCCATTGTTTAGTTCGTTATTCCCATAGATGTGTATGCACGCTTAATAATTTATGTGAGAACAATGTTAGTGATATATTTTTTTAATATTCTAATGTGTTCACGGCTGCAAGGATTTGTATTGTGTTCGGCAAGACGTTCCGAGGTCGTAAATTTTTGGATCATCAAAATTTATAGCTCCGTGTTACACGGGATATGATATGCTGTTTTTATTGTGTTGGTTATATTAAATGTATCCGTCTATTCATTATGGACCAACTCTACCATTTCTTACAATCTGTTGTAAAATTGTAAAATTAAACTAATTTTACAACTGGTTGTCAATGAAACTGGCTTGTTAGTTATTAAATTCGAAATGCAAACGTTCAAATTGTAACTTCCGTCCTTAGTTCGTCGAAGCAAGGCACGCAATGAAATTACGTCATTATTCTTAACTGTCATCTCAATTTTTGATCTGTGTAATTTTTGTTCGTTATAATGTTCCCGTCACAGCGGTCGACGTGTTTATTACTTAAATTGTTTCAATTTTTGAAAATACAGCATTTCAAAGTTTTCATTACAATGTAGATGTTTAAAACAAAATCAACTAATTATATAGACTTGTACGGGGAGACTAGGGCTGCTAACTTTTTGAATGAAAAATAAAATATATTGAAGTCGGATGTTAACATTACAGTATTGAAAAAAAAACTGTATTTTAAAATTTAAAACATAATTTGAAGAACTGTGTCTTGCCTGCGTGACATGAACATTAGCTGTCAGTTTGTGGATGTTTACATTAACTGTGACTCATGCTTCATTTTGTAATGAAATTGAAGTTTATATATTTGTTTACATTTATGTTGGTTTTATGACTTCAGATATCAGTGGCTTATTTTTTAAAATACTTTTCTAAAGAAAATGTAAACGTATAGTTGACAACCCTAGGAGAGTCTATGATATGCACCGATTAACTTCAGTCAAATCGTTGAATGAGAAATAATAATCATAGAGCAGTCTTATATAACATGTTTTGGATGCATTAAAACTGTAAAACATTAGAAGTCTATTTGCTTTCGTAGTCTGCGGTTAAAACAAGAATAAACATTTAAGAGAACAATAATATATTTAGTGCTTACCTCAATTACCTGTGCGTAGGTTTGAAGTAAGACATAAAACGTGAAAATATTCTCCAACGCACAAAAAGCAAACTCGAGCCAGCAACAATTTCTTCGCAGCGGGAGTAATTGCTTTAAAAAGATAATTCTAGTTACTCCAATTCTTTAATTGCTATATAATTTTATGGGCATTCCGTCAGTGCTTAATTGCAAGTAAAGGCTAAAATGGGATTATATTCGCTTTTGATTGCATTCTTTTGTCGATACCTACTTTTTGCGAGCCAAAATCGAAATTATGTAGTAAACATTGTTTTGGTTGCGAGCGCAAAACCGCACCTTCTGCCTTTTTAGGGTTCCGAACTTAAACACCAACGGGACCGTATTTAGGCTCTGATGTCCGTCTGTAACAGGTCCGTATCTTACTAACGGTAATAGGTAGAGACGTTTGAAATTTTCACAGTGTCTATTACTATGGCCGCTATGATAACTAACAGACAAAAACAAAATAAAGTAAAGTAAAAAGTAAGTAAAAAATAAAAACTGTTACATAGAAAAATCCACGCTATGTTGCCATTTTGCCGACGCGCTACTGAAGGTAGTAAAGTATCTGAACAAAATATTGTCAAAATAGGAAGTTGCTAAGTACATCATTGTGAAGCATTAATCTTCAAGGGTTGTAATGCATCTGTAATCAGGCATTAATATTCCATTTCGAGTTAGCTTCAAATGTGCACTGCACTGCTTTGTGCATCTCTATAGTTAGGCTGATTACATGTCAGAATTTCTTTGTCTTTGCCATATAATATCAAGTTAACTGCATATCCGTTATACTTTGTCGACAATAACAATCTGTTTGACATAAGGCGGATTATACATCCACGACTCGAATTGTCGACGTTTAATTTGGGTGCTCGAAGAGACTCCAACGATCGATAATTGGCGTTATTTTCTCTTACATTCAATTCTCAGTGGCTAATTATGTAATACTATGTAATTACAGGGAAGGACCACAGTTGTGTACGTATGTGGTTACGACAATTTTACACATATTTATTGGACGTTTTAGCTGACTTATTTTTATAACCTGTTTCGATATAGATTTGAAACCTAAATGCCGGTTTTTATTATATTATTCTTCTCTATTATTTGTGAGCAAGAAACATGGTAAAGCCATTCGTTTTTATAAGAATCTTAATTGAAACACGTCGTAAATTTTAACTATTTTAATAGATTTTTTGGTAGTGCATTATGCAGTCGGTAGCAGGACGGTAGTGCAATGAAAAAAATGGACGGAACAAGGCGCTCGTTTAATATGAAATTTTCTACACACCTAGCCCCACACTAGTGTCGAGTTGTGCCGTTTAAATAAATCGCACAGACCCAGAACAGAAACTATATTAATCATATAAGTCCTTCCTTACCGAGAACTGAACAAGGAATACGCTATACATCAGACTAATTTTGCTGTTTGTACATTTCAAGCATAAAAAAAATAAAAGCTTTTTGTTTTTACAATTCCCCCATACATACGCTTAATATTATCCTCACGAGCTAAATTACGAGGAAAAGCTGTTACTATTTATAAAAGCCTATTGATCACCATAGATAATGATCTGTGGAACATAGACCACGCGGGACGTGTCGTGGCATTCGTAATTCGAATTACATTTAAAGAATAAAAACGGCTATAAAAGAATGATTAAACCTTTTCATGGAACTCATAAGCAGAAAGATTGGTAAATAAATCTTATAATAAATTTGTCACGCCCTAACGGTTAAGTTGAAAGACTTAGGAATTTAGAAACTTACTTTGGATCGGCCTGTGCCCAGCAGTGGGACAAAAATGATGAAGACTAGGTAGGTGTTGCGATTGTGTCAGTTGTTTTTACGTGTTAAGCGCAGTGATTATTTTTGGTAAAATGCAGGGAGATATTTACGACATACGATTGGAAGTTTTTAATTTTTACACGCTTTATATTGCTTGGGTTGTATCTATGTATGTGTGTAATGGAATCTTTGAGCATACTTTTCTCCAATTTCCAGAAGTCTGATTAATTTGAAACTTTGCACACGTGTCAAGGACCGATGACAATGCAATAATTTGACTAAAAAATAAAAAATAAATAAATTTTTAGTGTTTTTTAACTATTATTTTTTTATTTATACATAACAATGTTATTAAGTAAGCTTTATAAAATAAATCGGTATATGTGTGCTTATACGGTGTAATTTAGAGCTACAATAAATATGAACTTGCTCTACTACTCTCAAATAAAGCAAGCCTTACTAAATAGGTGAACGCTTCCAACCCGCCAATACGAAAGTATTATGTGGTTCACGTTGCAAACTCTCTCAGATACTAAATTTGCCGCTTCATGGTTTGTCTTACCGCAAAGGTAACGCCCGTTTACGTGCAACCACGCAAATTATATCTCTTTAACGGGGACTTCAGTCCACACGATGGAAAAACTTCTTTAAAATAGAACCGTAAAGCCTATATTTGTATAGTGAAGCTCACTTTAATATTTCTCACAGTTACACAGTTAACCGCAGAAAGTAAATCGTAAATCCGTCGGACTCGACTATCTCTTAATGTCACGACGTGGACTTATTAGTTTACTTTGTAGCTAGGGTCAGGTACCTATTGTCATAACGTGATTGGTTCGTGGATTAAGTACTGACAGCTCGGTGATGCAACGTGACAAATGATAATGATATCACCGCTTTCAAAACTTTCGCCGTCAATAAGACGGGCTGCTGTTTTCAGTTGGACCAGTCACGTTCGAAGTCCGTGACCGTAGTTTGGTTACGTAAACTAGAAATTGTTACCACAGCATCATACGGAGCTACTGGCTAGAATATGGTGCATGTTATGCTAATTTGATTTTGCTCTACGTCCTTTTAGTTTCTAAAAGAAATGTGTTCTAACTTCTGTTACAACGTTACTGAACGAAAACATAAATTCAAAGTTTTGCATACTTTTATAATACATTTAATAACACTAATTTTCTTCTAAGGAAAAGAAAAACGAAACATAAAATTGGTATAATTTAGCTTATGTACAGTAAATAAAATATACATCTTTTCTATTTTCATAAAATAACATTATTCTTATATAAATTCGTTTTATTTTCTATTCTATAACGTACACATTGTGTCTGTGACTTATATTCCTTCGAAATTTTCAAAATTAAAGCAGCGATGCGACTTAGAACTTGACGTAACTTCATAAAGAGATTAAAAGATTCCGCAAAGAGTTACTTCTCATTCCGCGCATGAAGCTCCTCTTCCATTAGTGCATCGTCGTCTGAAATAACAAGCTTAGTCTTTTCGCGCCAAAGAAAACATTGTCTTGAAATCGGACAGCGTTTAAATTAGCGCGTATTTTACTGAAACTATCGAACATTTGATGAATACCAACATATATCTTCCTAAATATGTGTGAAGCTGTTGCCGTGCTGTGTTTAGGTTTGCGGTGCCGTGTTAGGAAAAATATCAGAGGATGTGGGAGATATTATAAGATGATAACTGTTAATTTATTCCTGAGAATGTGTCCAAGAATTTGTCCCTTTTTTACTGGAAGTTCCTTACTGCTTCAATCTGACGGCTAGATAGCCTATTAAGTACATAATCATATAAATGTATTAATAGTCCCTAAATCGCTTTCTATTGACCAGAGTCTTACATGATTTGATATGCGCTATATTAGTTCCTGCCAAGAACACTAGCTCTATCGCTAATGAATGTAGTTAAAATATTCTAGACACTTGTTAGCATAGAAGAAAAAGATAAAACTGTTTTAAAATATTGTACATGAATGTGTGTGTATTGTATCACACTATCACATTAGATATTTTGTATCACACTAGTTAGCTTCTTGTATTGTTACGTCTTTTATTGAGAAATATTCAAAAATCGGCCGAATGCAAGTGGGGCTCCCACACGAAAGGTCCCGTATAGCCGTCATTAATATTTAGCTGAAAACACCGAGTAAAAGTTGATTTATGCAAATACCGTCGAATATCATACCAAAATATTATATTATAATATCAGAAACTATGTAGGTATTCGCAAGTCGTCACAATGACAACATAGATGTCGTGGGTTCATATAAATAAGTAATTATGTATTTAAAGCTTTTATTCTACTTTTGTTTTCTTTTAGTTCTTCTTGTTATAGTGGCCATAATGGTACCCATTCTGCGAAATAATCTTCGTATTACGGTTTGTGATAGACGGATAGACGAATAGTGAAGCCTTTTTAATAGGGTCCCTTTAGCAACCCTTAGGATTGGCACCATAAAAAGCAATAAGGAAACGTATAAAACACAATAACAAATACATATCATCAAAGTATACGAAAAAATCGCATATTTCCAACTAAGGAAAAGAAGATGAAAAATAAGGAAGATATATTAATAAATAACTGAGTTTTGTTTCCACGCTTAAGCTTATTATATTGAGTAAATTGTTGATTCCTCCTAATTTACCTCTATTCGTAGATAGACAACAGTCATTATTTAATTCTATTTTTTTAAACGTACCCATGTATTAGAGGCAACGACCCGTTACTAATTTTTACTGGCACAAATAAAGTTAACTAAGAAAAATCGCTGCATTACAAATAAGTCCGCGTTCAAGTACCAACATTCCGAGTGACACACTGAACTTAGGAAAGGCGTTCCACAAACGTTTAAGTGTAATCTAACTGCCGTTACCGTATCGAACGGCCGTTACTAACACGTAATGAGTTCGATACAAACCGCTATGCACACATAAGTGGTAACCATAACGATTACAGAATACTGATATGGGTATGTGTGTGTGTGTGTGTGTATTGTTGTATAATCTTATGTCATAGCCATATTAATTGAGGTCTTGTTACTAGTTTTATAACATTTGAAATCTATAATCTTAGATCAACTTATAGATTGAAGGTTTTTCACTGAAACTAATTTGTCACATTTTTGCACCAAATTTTAAAAGTAGTTTTTATATATCTGTATAAATTATATATAATACAGATATGTTATGTGTGTGTACGTGCTTGTTTATTATTTTACTTGGCTCATTTGAAAGAAAAACTTTAATTTTTGTTTCCTAGAAAGTAGCTACAACGAACATAAATTGTAAAGTGTTTACCCATTTAAAAAAAAACATTGTTAAAATACAAAGACAAAAAAAATTAAAATAATAAACTCTAGGGAGACTAAATTTTGTTCAATCTACTTTGTCTCCCAACTTATTTTACACAATGTTAGGAGGGACCGACGCCGGCTAGTTTCCGAACTGAGGAAGTTTTCCACCCATAGCGAATAAAGATAAACGGAAATATAAAAAAATATTAAAAAAGATTTTGAAAACAAGCTTCTATTTACATGTTTTAAAAAGAAGAAAACAAACATTAAATTGGATTAAAAACCATAAATTTTCTTTCATAATCTATGCGATATTACACAAGCGATAAAATTGTACATGCTGTCAAGACGTTGATGATGCGAAACAATTGCCTGAGGGAGCCACCACATCTGAGATCATAAAATGCCTTCATAGCTTTTCTGGTAGCGCTCTAATTAGTTCTATAGCAGAGGAAATATTTCGGCCTTACAAAAGAGGTGTAGAGATGCACTTTTGAAGTTTGAAGTAAATAGTGAAGTGTTTCAATGTAGTTTTCTGAGGTAGCAATACATCCGATACCGACTTCACATAGAAATATTTTTTTTGGAGTTACAACGCTAGCATGTTACTTACATTTCATTAAAAAGGTTTTCTTATAAGAAGCTTTCTGACATCTTTTTCTCATGAGTCATATGTATTTAATTTTATTTAGAACTCTTGATCTTTTTAAAATTGGTAGATACATGAAACTTTTCACATACTATGACAGCTGTAATAACAAATAATAAAACCACAAATAATAACAGTTATAACCTATATGAATACATGCCATCTGTATTGCTATTAAAGCAATGTGTGAGTACTTCATGAAGTGTGGTATCATAATATTTTCTATCGATAATAAAGGAATTTGTATATGTTGCCCTGTCCGCTACAAAATTTGTGTTTATTCGGCGTATTTTGCTTGATCTTAATAATAATAGTACGGAACCCTTCGTATGCGTGTCCGACTCGCACTTGACCAATTATATTTCTTACAAATTTTACTTCTCTTACCCATTCGTAATATGTCAACTCCTCAAAAGATGTTATGTATTAATTAAGTTTTCTACTTTCTCCATCCGACGTTACAGGTGGATGGTGTGAGGGTTTATGCTAATTTCCTAACAAGGGTTTCAAGTTTTAATTAAACAGCTGAGATTAATACTGTAGGTGGTACTATAAATGTAAAACATCGGTTTACAAATATGGGCTGTAGTGTACTAGCTGTGTAATCTTTGAACCGCATAGATGAACCGAAAATGTTTACTTTTGTATTGCTTAATAAATCCGTCATATTGAAATAAAAAGTTAATAGAATTTACTAATAAGAGCAACAGTAAAATTGTGATTACTTCCTATAATTCTTTTAGTATACTACTACTATGTAAAATAAAAATTATTTTATTTAAAAAAATACATTATACGGTATGTACAAAAAGTATCGCGAAGTTTTGCTTACAGTTTTCTTCGATTGTAGGAGCGTGGTGCATCATGAGTTCTTGCCACAGGGTGGAACGGTGAATAAGGAATATTACCTGCAAGTTATGCGCAATTTGCGCGAAGCAATCCGCCAGAAACGCCCGAATTTG
>DWJS01000668.1:0-10553 GCA_018248975.1 Codatractus imalena | reverse complement strand
AATTATTATTATAAATTTTTGCAACGGAAAATAAAATATGCAATCCAAAGCAACCGGCTTCACCGGCAGTGGTATGAAAATCTTTGTCTACATATCCAGCCGGGTGGGTTAATAGATTAAAGATAATTTATAATTATATAACTATACCTGATAACATAATAATGTACCTTTGACAATATTCTTATGCCCGCAACTCTTTTTATGTGCCATTGCTGGCCACGGCTCTTTCCCCACAACTGGACAAGGTCTGGAGCATACTCCAACAAGCTGCTCCAATGCGAATTGGTGGAGAGGTGTACGAGTTAGTGGCCAGCCCAAGTCGGATGTTTTCAAACCGCCCATAAGGCCTCCAACATCGCTTAAGGACTGCTATCCAAGGATATCAACCGCGTCCTACGGCTTAACTTGTCCTTCGAAGCACGGAAGCGCGCATAAAATATAGCCACTAGCGGTCACCCATCCAACTTCCGACTGCGTCCGATATTGATTATTTTCGTAGATCAATTAAGATCCTTACAGGCCACGGGCTATGCGCGCTTCATATATTTTTATAATAACTCGTAATAACTAGCTGCAAACAATTGCATAATCAAATATAACGCTAAAAATTATAGTAGGTACTTAATATTTGCTTTATATCTGAACCAGAAGATATGCGAAATACATAAAGATACGTAGCTGCCGAAATGACATTTGAGGTCTGAGCAATAAAATGCGTGAGACCGTTACTGTTTTAAGATTCTCAGCTTTTAGTAAATAGGTCAAGGATGTCTGCAAATGTAGGCCTTTAATGGACAATAAAACGAAGTCCCTTGAGGGTTTCGTGTAACGGATCAGATTTAATACATGTATCCGTAACATGTTAAGTGATCTGTGGCAATGGCGGATTATCCCTAAGGCAAACTGGGGGCAACTAGAGGCGCAAGATTACGTAAATATTTACGTTTCAATTTCTTATTATTAATTAATTTAAATAATAATACTAATAAATAACTGTTAATATACCAATGATTGCGTAAGCAAGTACGCTCTCAAACTAACTGTAATAATGATAGAAAAGCGAATATTTACGTTAAAAAATGTCCAGATTATATAACTTTTTTTCCGGGAATGACGACAGTATGTGTGGCGGCATATCGTCGTAAACATCCGAACGTGTGACTTGAGCGTTAGCTCGGTTAGTGCGGTAAAAATCCCACATGTCCCTGTGTCGCTCCGACGGCACCGGGTACCTTTTGAAGGTTTCCCCCTCGTCAAAAAAAAAAGATTATATAACTTTTATATACATAACATACGTGCCTGCAACCACATAGGTGCCACTACTGGCCCCGGGTCTCTCTCCATAACTGGGGAAGGCAACATGCGTGATATGTATGTAGTTAAAATTTGTAATATATGGTGGATAAAAGGCACTGAAGAGGTAGTCTAGGGCGCTGATGACAGTTAATCCGCCTCTGATCAGTGCTCAAGTGGATCTAACTTATCCTAAAGCTGGTAACAGATCTATTTCTATCTATGAGGAATGAGGTGTACGGGGGCAAACAAGCATAATATCCATCATCACTTTAATTCCCTATCGTCAACCTTATCTGTATACTGCCTCCAGGTGCAACCTGCCGTACATATGGAATTTGAGGTTCTGACATGATAGACATCTGTAATCAATTCTAGTTAGGATTTGATTCCGCCCGTGTTGTCTCTACTACACTATAACCTTCAAACCTGTACCTATATCTATATATCTTGAGAAACTTTGTGTTTTAATTTTTTTGTAGTAAATATTAAAGACGGTGTAATTTTTGTTACAATTCTTCTACTATTTTCTCAAATCCCAAAAATTATGTACCACTATTTTCCTCCTGTTTTAATTATTCTTTCGCTGTTATAATTATACTCCTTTCGATTTGTCATAGAACCTCAAATACAAGTTGTTGTGTCTTAGGAACTGTAATAGGTACTAGAAATTTTAACAGAGTGTGTAGTATTATGGCTATAAAAACAAGTAAAACAAGTCAAATAAAAACTATGTACCCACCACTATGTAGATACTATCTACCCACGATACTTATCCACGCTATATATTGTGCCATTACGGCGATGTGCCTGTACCCACATGACGTATGATATCGAAATATTTTGTTACGACATACGGCGGTATTTGTGCATTATGTTCAGACTGTCGCTAAAAACGTGATTTTGTACGGGTTTACGGACGGTGGCACGGAATTTTCCGAGTGCTTGGCCGATTTTATTGGTAGGTAATATTATAATATAAGTTTATCCATACTAATATTATAAATGTGTGTTTGTTTTATTGTACTTCTTTCACGTGCAAACAGATCGACAGATTGACATGACTTTTTGTGTTGAGATAGTTGGATTGGCTAGAGTCGTTTGGGTTTAATAAGTTTGTAAAAGTAACAATCCCATATAAAAAACCCGTTTTTAAAATGTGTAATATATGTATGTATTAATATAGATGTTACTTATAAAATACTAATACTCCTTAATCCAAATCTGAATTCCACACAGGTGAAATCGCAGGCATCAGCTAGTAGTAAAATAATTTTAATTTATCTTTAAAGACATATTGACTAAGTTGCACTCAAGTGATTCTGTAACTAAAATATAAAAAGCCTTCAAATTACTTATACATTAGGAATAGTTTCGGCGCTGCAGGGAACAAACGTGGTTAGTTTAGCCTGAGTAGTAAACTATGAGGGCTTCGAACGTATCTATCGCTACGTATGAGAACGCTGAGGAAATTGCGACTTACGATGTTGTATGAACGCGTTTGACTGATGGATTGGACCGGGAGCCTGATTGCGAATATTTGAATACAATTAGCTTACAAATCTAAAACGCAAGACTTCTAATTCTTTCATACTGAGATATACACGTTGTTGAGAGATATAACGATGTCTAACTATGCACAAGGCTCACTCGGGAATACCAACGTGGGGAATTTTGTACGAGATTAATAAATGTGGTTTGAGAACATAAACTATAGATAGGTTTAGTAGATTCTAATTTTATTAATTAATATAGCTAATAAATGCAGTATTTTAAGACTGTAACTTAGGTAATTAGACTATTATTAATATTATATTACTGGTAATTAGACTATTTGTGACTCAAAGCATTTTTTGTAGGGTTTTAAAATGATTTGTTTTTCAAGTCAGTCAAGTTAGTTTTAATCCAGTTGTAACACACACTAATAAAAATCCGATAATTTTGACCGCATGATCATTGAAACAAATTCGCTGAAATCTTGATTTTATTGAAAAAGCGAGAATTTTGATTGGTAATAAACAGTTTATAAAACCTCCCATCACTCGGGACGTTACAGGTTCTCTAGATCCGCGAGACCTTGGCATTTGTCAGCCTTGCCGTAACTACAAAACTGGTTCCAGGCTATTAAACCTAGCTCACACAATCCAACTGAGCTAGATTCAGAGCCACGCAAACAACGCCTCAGGGGCCACCCTGTTACAAACCACGTTACGCATATCACGTGCTACAGATTAATAAAGGTATGTCTATATAAACTAGTGTCCGATCGAAACAGGATTTTCGGCCAAAATCTTCGGCTCTGGTCTTGGTTTCGGCCGAAACCGAAATGTATTCAGACATGTTAATTTATATTGCATACTAAAATCTTGGTTATGTGTTCGGTATAAAAATATACCTATAACGTAAACTAAAGTATGTATTAACGCGTTGAGGACTAAACGAGATTTCGGAAAGTTCGAGTCAGAGTCGCACATATAAGGTTCCGTACCACCATTAACAGCGAGCAAAGACCCGGAACGGTCACACGCAACCTTTAATTTTAGGAAGTGATAGTGATTTCTTTTAAATCTTTCTATCTTTACGATCATAGGACGTTCTTAAATTACAGAAATAGTAATAAAATAACAATAATTAACTTCATTTCATTTTTTATATCAATACAAGCCTTTAGCCTCTGTTTAATATGAACTTAGGTTAATCTTGACAGAACTTTAAATGTGGCTACTGTAAGTGCGCGATCTGACTTTCCCTATATTACTCTAAGGATCCTACTGTTATGGACAACGGTGTTACGTGATGGCCGTGAACTTTACATTGTTTGAATAGGCATTTGTTTGAATAAACGTTGCGGGTGTAAAAACAGTTTTACTTTGGCGAACTATTTTACTATTAGTATTTTCTTTCATCAACCGATGTTTTAACTAATGTCATCGGCTCAACAGATTAAATTAAAAAAAATACAAATGACTTATGATAAATAAGAAATAATAATCTTCAAACAACAAAACAGTTTTATTAGGGTTATAGTTAAGAAAACGTTTAATGAAGCTTCCTTTTAAAAGAACTACATCAAAATTGGTTCATGCGTGTAGGTGCTCCGATGTCAAAGACAAACACACATACGTTTATCTTATAAAAATCCCTTTTTTCTTTGGGGGTTAAAAAGACTGAACTTAAAGTTTGACAAAAGTTAAAAGTAATACAAAAGTTAAAAATTGCTCTAGTAATGGTCCAAACGTAACAAAGACGCTTTCTACAATCATAGCCCACGCTAGGATTCCTTGGGTCTTGGGTACCATGTACGCACACAGAGACGATATTTGTAAAGTACACCCAGATCTATAACTGAAATCTAAATTCATCACTTAGATTTCTGGCTCGCCGCGAATTGAACCCGGAACCCTTTGTGTGCCAGACCGATATGCTCATCGCACTGTTGTAAAAAGAAGCGTGATTTAATTTCAAAGTGTGTAACTGTGTCTGACTGTACATAGTTGCTTCCATGCGGATGAATCGATTTTGATTTATTTTTAATTTGACAGATGTTCTGATCGAGCATTTTCAGCTATTCAACAAAAACTATTCAGTCGTTTAAAAATCATCATCTCTGATCACCCGTCGGCGGGTTTTAGATTTTTAATTTAATCTAACTCGTTCATGTCATTGGATCCCTTGCAGTGAGAAGTCACGTCAAAAGAAACAGCTCCCGATCTAACTTTATTGCCCTTATGAGCGTCGGAAACGGTGATAAATCAAACAGGTCGGCCAACGACCTGCAGACGTCAGATGTGACGTAGGTACCACATCTACGACCCCAGTTGCAATTATCTGTTTGTAATATCAAATTCTTTAATGCAGATAGAATTTATAATACATATAATAAGATGATAGACTTGCCTGTACCATAAATATTTTTTAAGATTATAAAAAATGTTTGGAAGACGCTAGGATTAAGGAATAGCTAACAAAATGTAAAAAAAACTATTTCTTTAACTCAAATACCACTGATAACTGTCAATCGATCAAAATTTAGTTACTTCAACAAAATAAGATTTATTCCAAATAATATTTAGGATTTATTTGAATAAAAATCGATCTACAAAATCAAATGATATCCAATTGAGTTTAGTTACAAAAACCTTCATAGAACGCTGTTTCGTGCCGCCTGAGTTCTGCTCACCCGGCTTGGGATCGCGGGAGACGAAGCGAGCTTTATAATAGGCCAGGGATAGATCAAAGTCCACGTGGAGGAAGTCGCGGGTAAAGTTAGAAATAAGGTGAAACAAATACTTATTAATTATAAGTTAGGATACTAATTACTAATTATTATAAGTAAGGATAAAGTTACTTCGCAACAATCTGCAATCATGTATACTTTAAATCGTACTGTATGACCTCCTACAAAGGATACATGCAGAATAAAAAACATACACCACCTTACGGTATATAACATGGATTCGCGCAGTGACGCCTTGATGACGCTTAAATAAGTATTCTAATATATAACGAATATATATTAGACAATAGGCAATAAATATATTTTATTTTTTACGAGATTTCATATCGGGAAATTTTAATAACTATATAATCGTTTGGCAACCTGTGTGGTGGTGCGGTCACCAAACCAGTATGACACACAGAGGGTTCAGGGTTCGATCCCCGACCAGGCGGAAATCTAAGTGATGAATTTAGATTTCTGTTGTCGGCCTGGGTGTTTGTGTATCGTCTCTGTGTGTGTACATAACACAGGGAATCCTAGTGTATAGAGACATGATGACAAAAATCGTCTATTTATAATTTATATTTATACAACTTGCACGAATTCTAAATTTATAATTAATATACGACTTAGCTTAGCTTGCATGTTTCATAAATCGTTCAACTTTGTCACAGGATTTATTATTATGGTAACAAATATAAGACTCCATATAACATATTTGAAAAAGTTCTCCCAATTAGTCGGGGTTTGAGTTTAGTGTACTGTTCTTTGTTCTCCTTGAAATATTACAGCTACTAGCTATGTGAACGAGGTTCTTAGCAAGAAGCTTAGTACATTATTTGTCCCGCAAATTGTCCTTCGTAAAAACAATTCGAAATTCTTTAAGAACTAAATGCTTACCTGTCGTATGTAGTACACTGTCAACGAGCACGTAACTGACCTGGTATTAAGTGGTCAGTGTCCTCTGGGGACATCAGCAACAGACAATAGTGCAGTAGTTTTAACTGAGGTCAATCACAGATGCATAATGCTCTTGAGGCCTAAAAAATCCTGATATGCCTTACTACTATATAAACTAGAACAAGACATTTTTCCATCGTTATTAAAAACAGAAATAGGCGGATGACAGTGTCATCATAATCGAACTACGAAGAGTCATATCGCTTTACAACCGACTCCAAGAATTGTTTATTACGAGTATGTTTGTTACTTCATAACTTCCTACAAACGGGGTCCATTTAATTTAATTGGCCTTGGACCTTGGGTTTCGAAAATACACAAGTAAACTCTTGAAAATTGAATAGATAATGTACTGTGGTAGGTTTATGACAGTCTAAGACTAAGTAAATACCACTAGGATTAGCGATTAAAGTCTTTTATTTTTAAAATATTTGTTCTTGTAGCTTGGGACCAGAATACAAGCAACAGTATCGCCTTCTTGTCGTTAGAGGCGACAAACAGAGGGCTTCTGGGGACGAGGTGGACAAAAGTGACATCAGAGGGAGCTTAAGTCATTCAGCTAGAGACCCCAGGAAGGACGACGAAATGTGCGGGTGTGTGCCGTTGTGAATATAGAAGTGTAGGTGTTTTTTAAGGAGAGCCCAAATGGCCACCGAGTGGGTCTTAGTGTGAAAGAATCCCACATATCCCCCTCGTGGGACGAAAAAATGTTATACAATGATGTCAATGAACTATAATGATTTAATGGACGAAAATCTTTTAGTATTTACTATTGTAGGTGGTATAAATGAGTACCCGCAGGCTACATTTATATTACTCCACCCTCTATCCCGTTTACGGGAATCGGGATATCATCGATTTAAAGTTGTGAACTGCATCAAGATTAAGGTTCAAATTCGCGTGGCAAACTTTACAGCCTCGAGCGGTCTTCAAGATGAATTGACACTTTCATTGATGAAAATAAGTTTTAGAATAACTTTGTCGGAACGAATTTGTCTAGACCAACGGTATTCAATCTTTTCTAAAGATTCAATCTTAACAAATTTGGCTGCAATTCTTTTTGTGTCCCACTGCTAGTAGAGCTCTAGCTGAGGAGGTTTGGAGTTAGGTTCATCTCAATATTTCATGGATTAGCGTTCCACCAGCTTCGTGTGTGACCCATAGGACCTCCGACAAGGCTTAATGATTGCTATCAAATGACAATAACCGGTACTGACAACTTAACCTATTCTCCAACTACAAGCGTACATAATATTATTTTGAACACGAACAGATTGTTCTGATCTGATCTGATTACTAAATAAATACGCCATAGAAGTGTAAGCTGGCGTAGCGCAAATATTCTTATTTTCTGCATTTATTTAATATTTACATAGATTCCTTTTTTCAGCGGTCAACCCAACATGTTCGCAGTAAATTATTTTTCAATGAAAAAATGTTTCATATCGAATACAGCATTGTTAACATATTTTGATAAGATTTTATTAACTGAAATTAAATTTTTAAAAAGTAAGGCTTTTGTGTTACGTCATCACTCCGTATTTTTTAAACCGATATGGATTATTCTTTTGTGTTTAAAGGAGATGCTTTCAAAGGTGTTCCATGTTAATTTCATTTCTTGGACTAAACAGGGGAATTTCTCAAACCGCTAGCAGCTAGCAAAAAATGTAGGTATGTAAGTCTGTTGTTTTATTGTTTTTAATGTGTTTAGCGTAGTAATAATTTATGTATGTTTGCCAATATTTTTGTCAAAACATTCTTTTTCTATACGATAGATACTTCGGGGATGGTTTCATAAATTATGAAAATGGATTCAGTTTTTTTTTAAATAAACAAAAAAAAATGGCAAAAAATGTAGTTGTTGCGATTGGAGTCTGTTGTCCTAATCCTGAATGTGAAAATTACTGTGTTGTTTTTTTATGGTGCACATTTATTTCAAACCCCACGAAAATGAACATTTTAAAACCTAAATACTTCTAAAATATATAACTATGTTTTATATATACTTTATCGGTCACAATTTTGATGTAGTTTTTGTTACTTTGGTATTTTAGTAAAGTAACAAATGCTTCGAGCTGAAGTCTAAAGTACGTCCATTCTTCCGCACCGAAGGTTGAGAGCCATCGGTCAAAAGTTTGTCTTTGCCAATTTGTGAGTTTTATTGTGTGATTTCGTTAGTGTTAGTTATGAAAATTAATTTTAACTAATTGCATTCTAGCTCCGTCAGCGGTTTATCCGTAAGTTTTAGATAGTGCTTTGGGGAGTGAAATTCAATTCAAGAATCCACTTACATTCCAGACAAGTTTTCCTATAACGGTTAGTGATAAACGGAGTAGTCAATGTGTGGCGTGTATGTTACTTATAAGTAGTTGAGCAAGAAGTTGGTTGCGGAGTTAGTCATTGTATTTTAGACAAGTATTACGTCTCTGTATCCAGAGGGTACCATCGGCATCCTGTTACTAAGGCTTAATTCGAGGAGAACCTTGTCGAGGAGCTTTATCGACAGATGGACAGATGGCAGTCATACCTTAGTAACAAGATCATAGTAGCCAAGTCTTAGACGCATCTGTCAAGGGCTGTCTGTCAAGTTCAAAGAGGTTAAACCGTAATAGGCCGTCACTTGAAATTTTCACTCAGTGTACACAGTTTTGAGGGTCGGAGGAAGTTTACTTATTTTTTCATTTATTTCTATGGTTATAAAAGTTATTTAGTTTACTTCTATTTTTATAAAGTTATTTATCCCTTACGTAATGAGCATATTATCGTTGTGTTCATACCAAGTTTATAACGAAGGGACGAGGGATGTAATAGGACGAAATACGTATTAGGACTCTGAGATGTCAATGACTTGTCGCAAGTCGAAATTAACAACAATTTTATATTGAGAGCCTGTATCTTAAAGCCGGACATCGAAATAAGTGAAACTTAGTACACTGAGAACACGTAGGTACTTATAATTAAAATTATTATATGTATATACTTTACTATACTTACAGTATAGGTACAGTACATATTTACTGACTAACTGAGCAGCTAATACTTCGGCCGCTCAATCGGGGATACTCTGATTTATCGAAAATATATGAAAACTGAGGAAACCTTCACGACTATGAGTTCAAAAAAGTTCGAAAAATGCGAAGTCTACCGCTGCGCACTTCGCTAGCGTGGTGGGCTATGGCCTAAATCTTTTCTACTTTGACGACCTGCGTGGCGATGCGGTTACCACTCAGGTCTTTTAAGCAGAGCCGGCCAGTCAGAGATCTAAGTAATGAATTTAGATTTCTGTTCTGGATCCGGGTATTTGTGTATCGTCCTTGTGTGTGTACTTAGCACTAACGACACAGGGAATCCTACTGTGGAGCGACGAGTGTAACAAGCGTCTTTTTACTTTGAGAGCAGAGTTGTGCCCAGCAGTGGGACAAAAATGGTAGATGACAGTAAATTGTTAAAACAGTAGATGTCTACTTTTGTTTAGTTCGAAATACGTATAACATACTTTTTGATGATGAATAATGAATTTAGATTGCTGGGTATGGGTGTTTTATATGTATTTTGTGTAACCATGACCTTGTACAGGGAATACAATAGTGCAGAATTTTTCAGAAGCTGTTTTATAGTATTTTTATTGATTTTTAATTTTTATAGTTCAATGTACTGAAACTGAGTTCGACCTTAGGGCCCAAAGGACCGGTCAGAGGAAGTACGCTTTAGCCGATGCCGATGTCGATGTCTTTGTTGCAAATTCCCTTTTTCGACGAACTTCAAAAAAGGGTTCGCAATTCGAATGTATTTTTTTATTTTTGTTCCCTCATAACATTAAGGATTTCTTTTTTTTGAATTGTGTAGTTGCTGTTGGCCATAATGGCCTTGACAGTTGGTCGGACCTGCTTTTTTAAGGCGAGCTCCTAATGGGGCTCACGCCTGGGGGGACAGAAGACTATGATGGGGAAGGTAGGGATGGTTTTGGTCCCCGTTTTCGGATTCCTTGACCGTCCATTTTTTTTTATCCTTAAACACGGGTATTTAATTGACTTATTTCATTTTTTAATGTTTTTACCTCATTGCAAGGTCATTTCTCCAT
>DWJS01000667.1:0-10554 GCA_018248975.1 Codatractus imalena | reverse complement strand
ATTTGAAACAGTACAAAATGAAGTTTATATACCCTACACCGTATTCAGAATGAAACAATTTAAAAAAAACATTTTTTTGTAACCTTTCACGGTCTAACAAAAATATATTTGTAAGAAAATAATACAATAATTGTACACAACAGTTTTAGGTTCATTAATCGGGAATATGGTCAAACTCAAAATAAAGTATTATCTAAATAAAGGATATTATTAATGCAATATAGCCTAATGCAAACCAACAAAGATTTTTATTAATTTTTTTTAATTTTTAATAAAACATAACGACAGTGACACCATCAGATCAGCGGCATCATGGTTATGTGCGTACGTTTCATAAAAAACGGCCAAGTGCGAGTCGGATTCTGAAACTATGTGTTCTGTCATTAAGAACTTGCAAACACAATATGTATACAGACACAATATATATACTTGTATGTACCATCGAGTATGGCGACAAAATATTGCGATATCATACATCATGTGGATATTCACAACGTCGCAATGGCAAAACGGCAAGATGATCTGAAGGTATTAAAGGTAAGTTTTATTATTTATTAAGCTTCAATTCTGTTCTTAATTTTTTTATATTTAGTGTTATAGTACCCATAGTAAAAACTGTCATGTGTCTATTACGATTAATAAGACACACAGATGGACAGATAAACAACAGAGCCTTCGTAATAAGGTCCGGACTTTGGCTACGGAACCCTAAAAATGACTAAAATCAAATATTTTTTTCACTTCCACAAAATATAGGACTAGTATTTTTTAAACGGTCGTTCCGCAGCAAGAGAGCATTTTGTGAAGTGGTTGTCGAGGGCTCTCGACGTCGACGCGACTGCGTGCTACGCGCTGTTTACTCCTGGAGAACACTACCTGCGCACCTGTGAACTGCATCCCTTCACCATTAACGAGCTGACGACACGACGAAGATGTATATTATCATCATCATGCACCCAATATTGTGCTGTTTTAATTGTATTGTGCGATCCCAATATTGTACTACTAGAAACCGGCCTCCTTTCAAGTTGGGAAGGGTCTATAGTTGGCCAATAGTTACTGGACAACTATTTCTATACTTTTAAGTTTTCGTTCACCTATTGTCTAATACGCACACAACATTGCTAAACATAATATTATGCACCGAGCAGGTTTCCTTCCCTTAAAATAATTTTATTCAACAATGTTATTATTTCAATTAATTCTTATGAGTCTAATATGATGAATCTTTAGAACAAAGCTTACCGAAGTAGTTCAGAAACGTGTGACATGTCGGCCACATCTCGGGGTCCTCGGAGGATAGCCAATTAATCGCAATGTTAGTGTTGAGGTTAAGGCGTAACCTAAAAGGTGGACTTAAGATCTCACGAAGGCTAAGAGAGTAACTGTTTGATAGGAACACAGTACCGGGCGGATTGTAAGAAAAGTTAAAAATAATTTCCTTTGCTACAATTTTTCTAAACCGCAAATATACAGTTTACCGGTATAGACAAACTCGCTGGAACGAGCTTTATGCTTCAGGGTTCATCAACAAGCAATCAAGAAAGTTTGCGCGACCATTAACAAACCGACGAATATTTATGCAACAAGACAGGACCAAAAAGTGTTACCGTTCGCTTGCATGCAGCGCGATAAAATGAGTCACTAACGAAGACGGCCCACCAGACGTCTGGAGCCCAAATTAAAATACGTAATCGAACGAGGCACCGTCCCATAAATATGAGGCAATCGAGAGGTATCGGATGCACGCGGGAATTATCGAGTTGGCAGCCGTTCAGAAAATAATTTACGCCGCCGTCAGTCACGATGGAAATCATAAAATTTTAAATATCGCCCGTAAAGTAAACAATGGGCAAAAAGAGCAAGACCCAGAACGACCGGTCGCACCCGCCCGCCGGCTCACGTTACTCCGCTCCAATGGAGAATCGGGCAAAAGGCAATCAAAATACTACTTTTGTATATATATACTTTCGATTAAAACAATTTTTCTTATTCTTGAATAAAACAATAAGAAACATAGCTACATTTGTTTTAGAACTGCACGTTTAGCGTATTGTATAGTCTGTTTGAGGTGATTGTTACATTTTTAAATCTGTCAATTTATGTTGTTACCGTACGTAGAAAATATACTAAAAACAAAACATAAAACGCACTTGTTGTTAATCACTATTCGTATTAACGTTTATTACAACCTCAACTAATTGAAGAGGGCATCAAAACCTAAACGAAAGTCTTAAATTTGGTGGCAACTGGAGAGTCATCCATAAACCGTAATGAATCGAATTGACGGGAACAGCGCGCGGCCGCCACACGCTTCATCGCTTGACGTAACATTCAACGCGGTCTGATATAAGTACGGAATAGAAATCGAATTGACCTCCGCGTCTTGTTTAAACAAAAAAAAAATTGAAGTGTATGTAATAGAAAAACTCATTTTTTATACTCGTACTTTTATTTTTGCCGTTATTCTTGCGTCCCTATTAAGGAGGATTTAGCGATAGTCATTGCTTGGCTCGTTGTGTGTAGATGACCGCAGCAGATAAGTATATTCACATTGTCTGAGTTTAAGCCCTTGTCGTTTCCTCCAATATCCACTACATGCTATTTTTCATAAAACCGAAAAATTTGGCAATTCCTTTACGCACATAAGACGGAGACTTCTATTAGCAATTTCCACCTACAAAATATAAAAGGCTTTTCGCAGAAATTGAAACACTACACGGAAATGCACGTGAGCAGACCTGCCCCGGAAAGTACGTTTAAAATAGATAAAAACAAGAGCTCGCAAAACATTGGCCTGAAGGGAAATAGGAAATAGAGTCGAAGCCACAGGAGACACGAGACCGAAAAAGAACAAATGTTTCATGATGAATTATTCTCATGGCACTTTTAGACAAGACCAAGCACCTGACGAAGGACTATAAATTACTTTAAATGTGGGAATAGAAACATGCGCAAGATAAGAATCGAATAACAAACAAAACAAATTCAATTAATTTTCCAGACATGGTCGTATGTTTAAACATCTGTTTTGAATATAAAATACGCCAGCTCGTTCCCTACATCAAACCCTAATAAAAATGAGAGCCACAACTGACGGCCACAAAAAACGAAACAAAAAACTACCTACACGTAGATCTTAAATTTTGATCTAACGACCCTGAAGGATCCATTATTATTAATAACCAATGTCTAAATAAAACTTACGGCGCACGTAAAAAAGGAGAATAAGGTTCTTTTTCAATACAAGACATTTATTAACACGAAGGAACGGTGGATCGAGATAAAACAAACATGGCGGGCGGCGCGCGCGCATATAAACATGGAGTTTATCGTGGGAGGCTGTCACAACACGCACCCATTGGCCACTCAGCGCTGACGCACCGGTGAAAGCTCGAGAAGACACCCCGTAATACGACATACGAGATGTTATCTTCACATTCGAAGCCTACGCAGTCCATACTTCGTAATATCCGAACCCGAGTTATAGTGAACATGAAGCATCGTTAACACGCGCCGATAAACATCAAATCTTGAAACACGTAACTCCACTAGTCATAAATAAGCTCATTATGCTTTATTTCTAGCTGATATGCTGAGGAATGAGATTAAATCGCTAAAACCCTGGACACGATATATTGTGATTCTTATTTAAATATGTCCTCATTCTTGACAGTAAATTCTTCGTGTTGTCGATAGATACGTAGAGACAAATGAAAAAGAGAAAGGCACTTTTCGAAACACAGCGTAATATTCAATCCTATTAACCCTACAAAAAAGCTGTTCAAACATAACAAGGCACTAATACCGTGAAACAAGCGTCTCGACGCGTTTATCAATAAAGCAAAACAACTATAGAACGAGCCGTGCGCCCATCACTGATCCATCTTGAGCGTCGACTACTGAGATAGATTGCTCGTATTATCCCAACAAGCGCCTTTGGATACCGACGAAATTGCCGTCTATCCGTTCCAGTCACCTTCGCTCCATACAACAATCACAATTTTCTATGTGAAGGAACGCGTAAGAACCATTTATTCGGTAAATTACACAAAACGCTAACATCTGAACTTATCTTGGACGCAATCCTCCACAACAGGTGATTTACCTTAAGCTGTTCCTACAAAGATTGCAGCTAGGTCAACAATAGCTCGTTAAAAAGCTGATTTTTTTATCTTTATAACTGGACATAACTTCTCTCCAACTATGTTAATCACATCTTCATCGCAGCCGCTATGAGTTAATTGAAATTATGGGTCATAGACGGTAATTTTAGGGGGAAGCATCCTATCATCAAGATGGGAGTTATATATATGAACTCCGTAATAACAGCATGCGGTAACTATAAATCAGAATTAAGGACGCTAACGGGAGCTTCATCTTTCAACGGATTAAAGTTGAATCTAAAACAAACAGTCTTCTATTAAGCAACGCGTTGGTGCAAGTACCCGTAGCGCTATAAGTACTTAATTCTTGAACACCGCTTGGTTTTAATTTAATGGAAGCCTTTGTACATACCGGAGACTAAAATAAAGAACGTAAGGTTGCCTTTAAACGTTTTGTACTTTTATTGTCACTGAAACTCTTTAAGTCACGACATTGCAAATGGAGTCGAATAAAAATCGCATTTCTACCACGCAAAGCAAAACTAAACCCCTGCCCACGATCAGTTAAACGGGAGTGTACGGAAAATAAACAACCGATGCCCGTTATAGACAAAAATAAAAGTCCAATGAGCAGGCGATCGCATCCGAATAAAACGTACAATAAAGCTATAGAGATTTAAATGAGGAGAGAATTATGCTTCCAAAAAACACACACCCACATGATCTCGTTACTGAGGCCGTAAATTGGCAAACTTAAACCCGACCGAAATTACTTGCTTCTGAGTAATCTGTACATCAATGTCGGTATATTTTAATTTAATTTATCGTGCTAGATTTTTCTCGTCTAAAGATCAATGTAATTAAAAGAAATTAAGCCTAAACAGCCACTCAAGTGAAATTGGTAACATGAATGGATATTGCATTCACACATTTAAAACAGGCAACGTAGCACAAGTAAGGAAAAGCGATGAAATGTAACCATTTCCATTTCTTGCGTCCTGAGGCTTCGGATGCGAAATTGAATTTGCATGAGCAAAGAAATCCATAGCTGTAATATTCACACCTTTGAATACCCACATTCCTGTTACAATCACACTCGATGCCGTGCATGACGTTTTTTCTCAAAAACCTTTAAGGATTTATACCGATACTTGAGTGTATTTATGGTGAGCATAAAGTTGCAGCGACTGTCAATCCCTCTTGGAAGTTTATTGCACATTATTTGCATGAGCTTTTATGGTCTGTTCTTTTGTCCAGGTAAAAACGTGACTGTAGCTCTCAAGCGGGCATTTTCTCCTGATCTCGACTACCGCGATATGCAACCCGAGTGGATACAAGACATTCATGTTAAGCTTTTCAAATTGAGAGAGTATTATAAAACGCAACTTTTGGTATGAAATATTCCATTTTATTAAATTCTATCTTTAGTAAGTCTAAAGATGATCTACTACCTACTAAAGAAGAACTACTGGAAGGTATCAGATTCGTTTGTATGTTACTTAATTATAACAAATCTCGGTTAATTCGAAAACACATAAATCAATGTAGCAACATGGGATATGACAGATCGTGATGAATAGGGCGCTAACCCCGAAGAAATGGCGCGGTAAGGACGCTCGTAATACTTTAAAAATCCACACGCGGTCGTTACTAATCGAGTTACGAGCGGTTAAATAAACGCAGCTTCCCATTAATACTATTGCCGAGTGTGGGTATGTTAACCGAGCCAGAAATAAAGCTTAACTCGATCCCAGAAACTAAATGGGACGACATTACGGTTTCAGGAAATGCCATGCCATGAAGCTCGTGCTCACATAATTATTGTCCTTTTACTTTAACACGAAAGTAAATTACTTTATACAGCTACGTAATTATTCTTTAATACATATCCATGTTTCTTTTAACCACAATAAAACATTTAATCAATTAATGATCGAAAAAGTGATATACAAAAGAGCAATTGCAATAAATAAAAATGTATTGTAAGTATAAAACGAATAGACCAAGAGTTTCCGTTATTACGGATGTCTACGTTTAAGCAGTAATAACGAACTATGTGGAAAATACAAATATTAGTCCACGCGCACCTCAGAACGGATTCGACAAATATTTGCCTTGTACGACTGCTTCCCAAAAGTGTATTTTCTCATTCAACAATTTCTACTGTACCACGCTCGTGAGGGTGTCACGATGTTTGTCCAACCAAGGCCTCTGCTCGGAGTAAATATTAAGAACTCTCAAAACACAACGTAAAATATGAGACCTTAGAGAGAGAGCTATAATTTATTCGATATTATCTGGTATTGCTTTTCAATCAATACAGAACGAGGCTTCCTTTCGATTCGTTGGAAAAAATCCTTATCTTATTATTATCAATACAAAACGGTATCTCATTGAAAAATTATTTAAATGAGTACTGTCGAAGAACCTTTATAATATAAATCAAGCGTATGTAAACAAGATCAAGGCACAATGAAACCGGAACGTTCTCCAGGGATTGAGCTGACAAATTTCTTATGTGTTATTGATTTCATAGTGACTAAACATAATCTAGTCGGGTAGTAGAGTTCAGAGCATTATAATAACCCTTATTCGGATACAAATGTAAATTTGGGGGCATGCGGGTCCCGACAGCGGCTCAGACGCCGCGGGAGGCGTGGGACCCGCCGCGCGTCATCTTTCGACCCGTCTCTGCTCCATGCTGCGAAACATACGAATTCACTTCGAAACATGTTCTGTTCTAGACCCTCAATCAATACACGTCCTCCATAAACATTTTTGTCAGTCGCTTACAAAAACACAATGTTGTCCGACACCCACGAGGTTTAAAAGCAAACATGAATAAATAACGATCATATTGTTCAATCCATTTCCTGTCAGAAACGTCTTGCGATGTTATAGAGTTATCGTTGATTATTGTGTAGTTACGCAAAATTCCTACTGAGCAACACCATCGGTGGCCCCACAATAGATAAGAAAAGAATGCAAGCGAGAGAACGAAAAGTAACGTGTCAATCTAAAGTCGCTAATGGTGTTTGCATTTTTTCGAGACGTGAAACAAATGGATTGGTCAGGTTGAAAGGCGTAATTTATTTTTGCTTTTAACATTATTTGTTACACGAAAATAAAATAGATTATTCAAACTAAAACTAAAAGAAAATACATCGTATTGAGTCGAAACAAAGAAAAATATGCTATTTATTGATTCCTTTGTTAAATACGAATTTCCATTCCTGAATACATGAAATCAATTTTACTCCCTATTGCATTAGCAGTAAATTTCAAGGGAACACATAAATCCTGGGACAATATGCGTCACCAGTCTCAATCGACAGTAAACTGCAAGTAGGCATCACTCATTCCTACAGCGACAGTGGCCAATAAAAGTTTATTATTTAGGAGCTCATAACGTAAGGTTTAGTGATCATAAAATAACACAGGTTGGGTTGATCCACCTAGAGAATGCGCATTCTTTGTCCAAATCCTAACAAGGTTCAAGTGGGGAAAGTCAGTTTGCCGGTCAAGTCTTCATTTAGAACCATGATGGATCCGTTCGAGTGGCAGCCATATCCGGTGCAAGCAAATTTAACTCCGAATAAGCTTGTTTATTCAGGGGTGCACTGAACCATTAAACTCAAGTCGTAACAACGACCGCGTTAAATTCTTCAATACTATCATAATGCTCAACTTTAATTGCTTTCTTACGAACCCATAAAAATTGAAAGTGGCTGCAGTTCAATATTTTACTCCGGCTCGGACTCCAACTTTAACCAGAATGGCGTTAAATTCGAATTAATACTATTTGTAACGCTTGAAGCTTGAAATTACCTTAACTATACTTTAGCTATTATTTAAAGTGGCTAGTGTGAAACTTTTCCGTAAGGGTTTTCCACGTAAAGGGTATACGACTAAACCGTTTAAACGGAAAACGTTTATTACCTTTGACAAAAGTCGTTCAGTTGGTCGCTATTGATTAATTTGTTCTGCCATTAGAATTCTCTTTACGGAGCCCAAAAATGTCTCGTTGGAGAACGTCGCAGTCGAATTTCGGGACATTATTTATGGTGTGCCATTCTCCTCAAAGGACTGTATGATTTACAACCGCGACACAAAAGCCACTACCTTATTATGACGTGCTGGCTGGCCCGTGCATTGTGCCAGCATATTTTATTCGTCCAATTGTGTGCGATGTTTGTTTATTTTTCGTCCTTCTCCCTAAATACTGCATTGTGCTGCTACAATTGACTCTAGTCATATTTCACGGTCCTTAATTATGACAATGTAGAGTTTGAAATTGTTTCACCAACGTGTCGCATTTCGGACTTTTTAAATTTTAATAAAATGCTACAGTAATATTAATACTCATTCGGATTCCATTAAAACAAGGCCATTGCTTTCACAATATTGGATTAAATGTTTAAACGAAGCGTTCAAATAACCATTTTGATCGCGAGATGAACTTAAGGTAATCGAGTTGGTAACGAGGGAAAGAATGGCATTTCGTATTGATAATGGTAGACCATGTTTAGAACTGATTAGATCCACGGAGGAGCTAAGTGGTAATACATACGTGTAAGCATTAAGGGCAAGCATGCACGGTACGCACTGACGCCTTCTGTATTTGCGTAGGGGAATATGGTGGGGCGTGTGTGTGGTCTCATCCTACGCTATTATGAGCCCATGCCCACGGATATGTTCGTAGACGGTAAGAAAATAACCCTAAAATTCTTTGTACAATTTTGGATCGAACGCAACAACGTAAAATATTTTGATCATTATAATATTAAATTTCAAAGTGTCCTTTAAAATAAACAACCAGATAATTACTCGTACATTAGATCACAGCGTCATTCTAGTCTAAGTGCATTTAGCGATTTAGATAATGTGCAGGAAGTGAGAAAACAGTGCGACGCTTTTAACAGTGAGTGTCTTCAATGAATAACAGCTTTAATTCGGTAAATAACGCGAGTGTTACAAACACAATAGTTTATTACACATTTATTTGCACATTTTCTCTCATGATGTGCTAGGGTCGCGTGGCTCCCATCCGCCTATTCAATTACCGGCGCTCTAAACAAAATTGACAGAGCGTCGACCCTAATGGGACATCTTTAAGCTCTGAATACACATTGAAACGAAATAAAAATACCAGTCGTGTGGCATCACAACAGGAGTTCTAATATTGTTTCGCGCGTTCGGTGTCACGCGGCGATACGAGTAACCACTTCATGGATTATTAAAACGGCCGTTAGTAATGGTCGTGGGATTTAGAAAACGATTCGATTAACTGGCCAACCTAAACAGAGAAATGATTCGAATAAACAAACCGAACACACGTACACATTTTTGACGGTTGGTTGGGGGAAAACAAGTGATTGCGTAGAAGATAATAAATAAATACAACGCTTCTAACACATAGCACGTTAGGATTCTGTGTATTATTTATGCGATGAGCACACAGGCAACACAAACATCAAGACCCAAAAAAGTTATCGAAGCCGGAACCATCTACAAACAGACCGATATGGCCACTTTTTACAATATCTAAAACCGCTTACTTAGCTGTCCGTCGCTGGTGATTGAAAATGCTAAAAGATTAAATCTCAATCTTTTTCGTGTCTATCTTTTTGTATCGTTTGACCTGACCGTTTGCGAAGGGCAGTCAGTCCGTCAGACAGTCCTCCAGCCGTCACACGTCACGTCTATCATCTGCCAGCTGCCAAGCGTGAACCCAGATTAAGCTCAGTTTAAACCCCGACAGCTCCAACCGTGATCGATGATGTGTGTGATGCGGCTCCGGAATGCGCCCAAACCGAAATAGCAGCTCGAGTGTCGGACACTCGTTAACGTTTAACACTAATGACATTACAGTTATTTTGCCTTTTAAAACACGCGACTCATTGTTTTGACTAAGCTTAGCCTTTTTGTCCGGGAGAAATTGAAGACCTGTTTCTTTTATTACATTTAAAGACTGTTGAAGATAATTTAGAAAGTAGTAGCCTCTCTTTGGTTCGAATTGTCTGTCTTCGTCCCCCAAATTTAAGTCTTATTTGCGCTACTTACCACACAAGGATAGTAGCAGAGTAACTACGCATAAGCTTAAGCTTTATAGAGAGTGATGTACACACCTGTAATTGGCATGCATTCTATATAATTATGTATTTAGAAATAAGTTTTTTGTAATGTGTTGATTGTCATGCTGTTGGTGTGTGAAATAAATAAAAATAAAAAATAAGCTTAAGACAGAATCCAAATCTATCTGCGATACACATTAGATGCTCACGCTGATTTGAATATCAAGTAGACTTAATCAAGGTCTATGTGTAGTGTTAATTTCATTTTAGGTTCAATATTATTAAAATATATAAACACTAGTTATGCTGCGCGGTTTCGCCCGAGCCTAAAAACAGTATGCACTACATCCCGCCATTCTCGACATCACGCCGTC